>CM059803.1:8095000-8360000 GCA_030435695.1 Brachymystax lenok tsinlingensis
ATAGGGAAATATTTAAAGTTGGCTGTTATGGGCAAAATATTCTGCAGCATAGACTTCAGTTCAAAGCCAGGGTGGATCTTTTCCCATATCCCAATCCCACACAGGGACTAGGGAGTGCCCCATAACACTTCCATGATAATAGTGTCAACCCAGTAACCCATTTCTATTTTTACTGAGCAGGCCTACAATCATGGCCTGCTTGTGGTTTCTGTGGTGGTGGAGCTGTACTCTTCTAGGCTGCATTGAGCAGAGGTAAAGCCCTCCATAGGCCTCTGTAGGAACCTTTAGATCTTGCGTGGCTCTGTTGGTAATCGTGTGGCACGGGCAATGCCAAGGTTGTGGGTTCAATTCCCACCGAGATCCCATGTAGGCTGCATAGTAAAAGTGAATACAGCCATAGCATAGACTACTACACCACAGGAAACAGCTGAATAAGGAGACGTTTATGTCTGTTATGCCTTTGGAAACTTGACCCTGGCTATTAAACGGTAACACCGTCTGTTAGGTGGTGTTATTCATATGGCAAGTGATGGATATTTTTATTCAAGCTAATTGACCTGTCTTCATGATTTCCTTACTTTATTACTCCCATATCTGAAATACATGGCAACAGACGAGACATATTTCATGGACAAAATGCGATCGTTGCATAGGTATGCAGTGTAGTAAGTAAAGTACATGTCTCAGACCTGGATTCAAATAGGGTTTGAAATCTTTCAAATATTTTGAGCTTTTGCTTGCGCCTGCCTGGAGTGCCAAGTGGGTGAGGTTCACACGTCTGGGACTGTTCTTTTTGTCCCATTACGCCCGCCAAGCTCAATAAAGTACTTGAAATGATTTCAAATAGTATTTGAACCCAATGTCTTCAACATAAATGCCAGCGACCAGGGATTTGCAGGGTATAAGCTCACTGTTTATAGCCTAGTATGTGACCTCTCAGCCAAACAGGTCTGACACATAAACATGCTGGTAAATATTTACACACACCGTCCAATAAAGAGCTAAGTACACTACCTTTGTCGGGCCATCTATGACCCCCGACTCCCAGCAGGACCAGTAGCTGCCTCGCTGTGTTTTGCGTGTGTGCGTACGTGCGTTACCACATGCATCCATGTATGTGTTCCTCCCTGCAGTGCTGTGTGGGTGTGTGCGTGTGTGCGTGTCACATTTAGGGACTTCTGTTGCAATCCCTTCTTACTGTCACAGCTAACACACATTTTTATTCCAAGCAGGTGAATGGCCTTACTGCACACTACATTACGCTATGGAAAATAGGAAAGGACTGTGCTTTCACCAAAGCTTTTTCCAACAACATAGCACAGTATGGAAGTTAATATTCTAGATGACACTGACAGTTCTCATATCAGTTTTTATCTTTAAGATAAAGCCTCTCTTTTAATCAGAGAAACGTCTGCCTGGTACAGCCCAGAGAGAAACAAGTGGCCTCTGACCATACCATATCACCATACTATCAGTAGATATAGTACTTCTTCAAAAACTTATCCCATCTCCCCGTCCCCCCGTCCCATCTGTGCTCAAGTCAGTCAAGCCATTTCATGCTTCATTGCTGCATTCATAGTCCTCTCTGACTGTCTGTCATTCTCTCTCTCTCTCTCTCTCTCTCTCTCTCTCTCTCTCTCTCTCTCTCTCTCTCTCTCTCTCTCTCTCTCTCTCTCTCTCTCTCTCTCTCTCTCTCTCTCTCTCTCTCTCTTCACACAGCATTATTTACAGTGCGGAAAGCCTGAAATTGGCTGCCACTACTTATCATGAGATGCATTCGTCAAGGGCCAAGGTTATGCCATGGTCTGTGACAGCCCTGTTGCACTCTGATTAAAGGGAGATATGTGGAGAGATGGGTGAGAGAGGGTAGAGATGTGGAGAGATGGGTGAGAGAGGGTAGAGATGTGGAGAGAGTGTAGAGAGAGGGTAGAGATGTGGAGAGGGGGATGATGTGGCATCAGCCTCCAGTGTCCCCGATCGATGTGTATGGTGTGTGTGTCGCCAGCCCCCAGTATCTCTCGCCCTGCCTGTGTGTGGGGTTGACGGCGATGGGAGGAATAACCTTGCTGTGAGTTGCTGCAGGACAGGAGTGATGTCACAGGCTGGTTTTACGCTGCATTGGTCAACGTCACTCAGTGCTGCAGCATGACCCAGCTGGTCCGGCCCCTCCTCTCTCCTGTCTATGCTCATCTGGAGCTGCTGCTGCACTGCAATGTGTGTCCTTGTGCCACAGCTCTTCTCTCAGTATCCAGGCTGTGCAGTGATGTGTGCCCTTGTGCCACAGCTCTTCTCTCAGTATCCAGGCTGTGCAGCAATGTGTGCCCTTGTGCCACAGCTCTTCTCTCAGTATCCAGGTTGTGCAGCACATGTACCCTCAATATGCTGATTACAATCACTTCTCTCTATATCACATGTTGCTTCTATCTGACCTCTCGATAAGATATGCAGTCCTTTTCAGTCTGTTTTTCTTTTGGTTGCTCTCCTCTTTCATTCTGTCTCTCGTTCTTGCTCTTTTTTTCCTTTCTTTCTGCATTGCTCTTCTTCTTGTCCTCCATCTCTCTGGCCAGCCATGATCCAACCCCCCATCCCCCTCTCTCTGTGCTGTCTTCCATCCCCCTCTTATCTTTCCGCTGTCTTTCCATCCAGAAACATATGAGCACCTGGGTCTTGGATATTGATCCCAAACTTTGGCAGTAGAGGTTAATCAGAAAGACTCCATCATTGTGTGCTTGTGTGTGTCCTGTTTTATCGCTCCTCCTTAATACCCTCCCCTTCTGAAACCGACACACTCTGAACGGCTTTAGCCTCCTTAAGACCCCAGGACGTTTACAGTTACAGGGACCTGCTATATACGCTCTCAGGGTAGGACAGTCTGTCATCGGCAATTACAGCTCTCGGCTTAAAGAGACATCGACCATACTGGCTGTTGCCTGGGCATACCTTACGCCCTGACCACAGGGGATAGTGCTAGAACCATCCGGCCTAGCCTGAGTCCCAGATCTGTTTGTGCTGTCTTGCAACTCATATGCCATTGCCACGTCAACGGACCCAGCAGGGAATGCCAAGAGTGTGCAAAGCTGTCATCAAGGCAAAGGGTGGCTACTTTGAATTATCTCAAATATAAAATATAGTATGATTTTTGAACACTTTTTTGGTTACTACATGATTCCATATGTGTTATTTCATAATTTTGATGTCTTCACTGTTATTCTACAATGTAGAAAATAGTAAAAATAAAGAAAAACCCTTGGATGAGAAAGTGTTCTAAAACTTTTGACCGGTAGTGTACCTATTATTTACAATGACGGCCTACCCCCCCGGCCAAACCCTCCCTTAACTCAAACAACGCTGGGCCAATTGTGCACTGCCCTATGGGACTCCCGATCACGTCCAATTGTAATACAGCCCAGAATCAAACCAGGGTCTGTAGTGACACCTATAGCACTGCGATGCAGTGCCTTAGACCGCTGCGCCACTCGGGGGCCTGATGCCTTGACCACAGACTATTGCCATTGCCATCCAAACCACAGGAGCTCCAGCCTAGGCCCCCTTTCCCCCTTCCCCCTTCTCATCTCCCCACCCCGTCCGGGCCAGCCATCCAGCCAAGGCCGTCTCTCTGCTCTCTCACCTCCTCTCTCCACCTCTCCTCCAATGTCAAGCCTGTCTATCCTCAGCCATCCCAGCCTACCATCCCTCCTTCTGTCCAACAATGCCCCAGTCAAGGCCCCCTCTCTCTGCTTCTCTCCGCTCTCACCTCCCGTCCTCCTCCTATCCTCGCACCTCTCCTTCCCTGGCGAACCAGTATAACTGAGCCCCTGCCCTGAGCCCCTAGTTAGCCGGTGGTGTGGTGTGCTGTGCCTCTTGACTTCTCTGTCCCTGTCATCGCCTGTCTGTTGCAGCTGTCAGCGGCTCTTCAGACGTTTTATAAGCCCTCTACTTAATAATCATCATCATCATCATCTTGATACAATAATCATTCACCCGGCCAATGTATGCATGCACACACACATACACACACACGCACACACGCGCACGCACGCACACACACACATCAACATTCCAGAGGCTTTGGGCGGGCGTTTTTCATCCTGCTAGCTGCCAGATGATCTGTTCGAGGTGCTCACAGCGGAGGGGCAATGTGTGTGTGTTTGTTTACCTTGATCAGGTAAAACTCCTGCCTCCACAGCCTAGATCATTACTGCCAAGAGTATCAGTAATCAGATCACCTGTTACACTCTGCTATGTCCTCCATGTATGCCTTTTTGCAGCTTGCCTCCTGTCTCCTATCCCCGGTGCAGATTGAATAACATACCAGACACCGAAACTGTGTGTGTCTGTGCGTGTGTGTTTATCACTCCTGGATACGCGCATGTGTATCAATGTACCCAGGCGCACAATGGCAGGTATACTATATCAAACTGCGTCATTGTGGGCACCGCATTCATTGGCTGGTGTGTATGGTGTTTTGGGCCTCTGTTTTGGGCCCTTTCCAGTGAATTTGTATCCATCCAATGTTTTATTCACCCGTGGTCTTCGTTAGTTTAAATCCTCTTCTCCATCTCTCCACCTCTACACAGAGCCAGGCAGAAGCCCACTACAAAGGCAATCGCCACGCCCGGAGAGTCAAAGGCATCGAGACCTCCAAGAGTCGCCCCCAGGAGGGTGACAAGCCGGCCCCACCTGTCCCCCCCTCCCCATCCGACCCCGGTGGACCCCATACAGCCACCTCGGACATCAGCGACCCCTGCAACGCAGGTAAGACCACGGTGGAGAGAGACTTTGAATATCCCCTAGCACTTACATACAGGCTGTACAGTAACAGCATACTGCCAATACCAGCTCTCAACACAGGGTGTTGGGTGTATACCAACTATACCCTACACAGATCCATCATCACCGCACACCAATAAAGTAGAGAACATTTATGGGTGACCGACATATTATTCGGGTTGATGGCAAGAAAATGCTGTTGAAAATAAACCTAAGACATCGAAACTAATTGTATTTGTCACATGCGCCGAATAGAACCGGTGTAGACTTTACCGTTTATGCTTACTTTTTAAAATTAAGAAACAATTGCTAAATAAAAGAAGGGAATAGTAACACAATAAAATAACAAGAACAGTAATATATACATGTAGGTAGGGGTGAAAATGACAAGGCAATCAGGATAGATAATTAGCAGAATAGCAGCAGCTTATGTGAAGAGCGTGAAAGAGTGTGTCTGTGTGTGTGTGTGTGTGTGTGTGTGTGTGTGTGTGTTTGTGTATTGGTGTGTAAAATGTGTGAGTAAAGTTCAGTGAGTGTACGTACAAGAGAGTCAATGCAAAAAGTCTGGCTAGCCATTTGATTACCTGTTCAGCAGTCTTACGGCTTTCCACCTCTCTACCCATCTCTTACGGCTTGGTAGAAGCTTTTCAGAATCATTTTGGTCCCAGACTGGGCGCTCTGGTACCGCTTGCCATATGGTAGCATACAGATCAGTCTATGACTTGGGTTGTTGGAGTCTTCAACAATTTTTAGGGCCTTCCTCTGCACCGCCTGGTATAGAAATCCTGGATGGCAGGGAGCTCTGTGATTTGATCAGTGATGTACTGGGCGGTACGCACTACCCTCTCTAGCTCCTTGCGGTCGGATGCCAAGCAGTTGCCAAGCGATGATGCAACCAGTCATATTCTCTCAAAGGTGCAGCTGTCAAACGTTTTGAGGATCTGATGACCCATGCCAAATCTTTTCAACCTCCTGAGGGCAAAGTGGCGTTGTCATGCCTTCTTCACGACTGTATTGGTGTGTTTGGGCCATGATAGGTCCTTAGCGATGCGAACACAGAGGAACTCCAATAGAGCCCCGTCAATGTGAATGGGGGTTTGTTTGGCCCTCCGTTTCCTGTAGTCCAAGATCAGCTCCTTTGTCTTTCTGACATTGAGGGAGAAGTTGTTGTCTTGGCAACACACTGTCAGGTCTCTGACCTCCTCCCTATAGGCTGTCTCATCCTCATCAGTGATCAGGCCTACCACCTTTGTGTCGTCTGCAAACTTAATGATGGTGTTGGAGTCATGCACGGCCACACAGTCGTGGGTAAACAGGGAGTACAGGATGGGACTAAGCACGCACCCCTGAGGGCCCCCCGTGTTGATGGTCAGCACGGCAGATTTGTTGTTGCCGACCCTCACCAGCTGGGTGCGGCCCGTCAGGAAGTCTAGGATCCAGTTGCAGAAAGAGATGTTTAGTCCCAGGGTCCTTAGCTTAGTGGTACGCTTGGGGGGGTACTATGATGTTGAACGCTGAGCTGTAGTCAATGAACAGCATTCTCACGGAGGTGTTCCTTTTGTCCAGGTGGGAAAGGGAAGTGTGGACTGCAATACAGATGGTGTCATCTGTGGATCTGTCGGGCGGTATGCTAATTGGAGTGGGTCTAGGGTGTCTGGGATGGTGGCGTTGATATGAGTCATGACGAGCCTTTCAAAGCATCTGTCCCAGATGTGTGTGTTAAGGGGCAATAGACAGTTAGACAGGTTACCTTGGTGTTCTTGGGCACAGGTGGGTAGGTATTACAGACTGTGTCAGGGAGAGGTTGAAAACGTCAGTGAAGACACTTGCCAACTGGTCACCGCAAGCTCTGAGTATTCGTCCTAGTAATCCGTCGGGTCCTGAGGCCTTATGAATGCTAACATGTTTAACGGTCTATGGCTATGGAAAGCGTGATCACACAATCGTCCGGAACAGCTGGTGGTCTCATGCATGGTTCAGTGTTGCTTGCCTTGATGGGAGCATAGGAGGCATTTAGCTCGTCTGGTAAGGTTGCGTCACTGGGCAACTCGTGTCTGGGTTTCCCTTTGTAATCCGTAATAGTTTGCAAGCCTTGCTACATCCGACTAGCATCAGAGCCGGTGTAGTAGAATTCAATCTTAGTCCTGTATTGATGCTTTGCCTGTTTGATGGTTTGTCGGAGGGCATAGCGCGATTTCTCATAAGCGTCCGGATTAGTGTCCCGCTCCTTGAAAGTGGCAGCTCTAGTTAAGTGCGGATGTTGCCTGTAATCCAAGGCTTCTGGTTTCGATTTGTACAAAAGGTTATTGTATGGGCCACATCGTCGATGCACTTATTAATTGTGACCGACCGGCTCAAATCAGTCTTCCGTAGAAAAATTTGAAATAGTGTTTTTTACATTTTTGGATAAAGGTAGAGACTCAAAATGGTATATCATACACTACAGTTGAGGAACAATGGGAAAGTAATTTTGCTTTGAAAGTTGATAAACTTTTAAACTCACTTTTGAGAAAATGGCCTTTGAATGTTTTGGTACTACTACTGGAGAAGCCTTCTTTGTCTAGACCCATTCAGCATCGTTCACACCCTCTTAAGCTTTAGCCCTACGCATCTCTTTAAGGGTTAATCCGAGCATTCTGTATTAACAGAATGGGGTGGCAGGTAGCCTAGTGGTTAGAGCGTTGGGCCAGTAACCGAAAGGTTGCTAGATTGAATCCCAGAGCTGTCAAGGTAGAAATCTCTCGTTCTGCCCCTGAACAAGGCAGTTAACCCACTGTTCCTAGGCTGACATACCTAGTTAAAAATAAAGGTTAAATTAATGAATTAAAAATAACAGCAGTCAATCACCCAAGCTAACTTGCTAGCTCCTTCCAGACACATAATGACAGAACGCCCCACTTTGACCATTTTACTCCCCATAGCAGAGCTGGTTAGGCTGTTTTCATGTTATCCAGAGCGTTGGTGACTGTAACTGTGCTGCTGGCAACAATTTAATTACACTTTATTTGCTGACATTTACTGACACCGGCCATATTCAACGGGTGTTGAGTGTTTGTAAATTCATCAGTTATTCTGCGCTCTGGCACACTCAGGTGAGAGTCTTTTGTTAAGGCATGTAGCTAGCTAGCTAGGTAAACAATGAACCATAACTCTTGGCGTTACTACCCTGCATGAATCTGCAGGTAACTAACCAACCAGGTTCAATGTTAGCTAGCTAACATTAGGCTATAACTAGTGGCTCTGAGATACGAATTATAAGATCATATACGTAACATTAGCTGGCTAACAGTACACTTTAACTTCAAATGAAACCACTTTGGCAAAATTAGAAACGTGTAATATCTGAAAATGTAGCTAGCTAGACTAACTTACCCGTATACATCATGGATGGACGAGTCTCCTGTCAGATGCCATGGTTGCCCTTAGTTTGAAGTTTGAAGAGACAGGTGTTTTCTCAGTCTCCTGAGCTATCATACTCGAATTCCACTGATTTCAAAACTCGGTTCACCAGAAAGGGGAGAGCATACATGTAACGTTATCTAGCAAGCCAGCCAGCTAATGTTGGCTAGCTAACAGTACACTTTAACTTGACATTAGGTTTATGCATTTTTACTACGCAATACATTTTATAGAAAGCCGCTTTAGACAGGTTTACTAGACATACTGACTAGCTCAAATAGACAGAAGCGTGCTTTATGGCAGACCAATCCAAGCTCATCTCTCGGCATGTCCAGTAGAAATGAGGTAAAACTACATTAAAGTCACCTGCCACTAGGAGCATTTAGTTGTTTGCTTATGGCCTTATACAACTCGTTGAGTGCGGTCTTAGTGCCAGTATTGGTTTGTGGTGGTAAATGGATAGCTACGCAAAATATAGATGAAAACCCTCTTGGTAAATAGTGTTGTCTACAGCTTTTCATTAGGTATTCTAACTCAGGCGAGCAGATCCTCAAGACTTCCTGAATATTAGAGATTTGGGCCTGGTCTGGGATGAGCAGTGTGTTCTTCCCGACTGTCGGAATAGAAATCCTCATCCAAATCAAGGTTAGTGATCGCTGTTCTGATGTCCAGAAGCTCTTTTCGGTCATAGGAAACGACGGCGTAGACAATATTGCATAGCTTGCTCTTTGAGGTTTTAGGCTGGGTTCTGTATATGCACTTTGTGACATCTGCTGATATAAAAAGAGCTTTATAAATACATTTGATTTGATTATAACATGATGTACAAAAAAGTTAATATCTGCTAAAAAAACACACAGTACAGCACAATTGGTCCGGAGCCCGTAAAAACGGCTACTATTCTCTCCAGTGCCATTCTACTACATCCATTCTACTACATCCATTCGACTACATCCATCCTACTACATCCATCCTACTACATCCATTCTACTACATCCATTCTACTACATCCATTCTACTACATCCATTCTACTACATCCATCCTACTACATCCATTCTACTACATCCATTCTACTACATCCATGTTTTACTACAGTTAGTCTTATCAATCCATAGGGAAATTAACTGACCACTGTGGGCTGAGGGAGATATGAATAGCTCTCCATAGATATGGAGGAATAACAATCACATAGGCCTTGAAGTCTGTCGTTCTGGTCCTTCATGGCTCCTCTCTCTGTGTGGTCAGGTCTAACTCTGACCTTAATTGATGGCTATAGTCTGCTCCTCCCACATTCCCACCAGCACAGCACAGCATCAGCAAAGCACCACAGACTCTGTTTAGGCCCAGATCTCCTCTGTCACTGCTGTCCAGCTGACCCTGAGATGACAATGACAAAATGACCAAAAACAGAGAGAGAAGCAGAAACTCACTAAGGACTTAGAAACGGGAGCTATTTTTTGCCTCTAACTCCATGCAGAGACAAACTCCTTTTTCAAATACCTTAGAAATACATAGTTACTCAGTCACTGCTGTCTCCCTAACCCTGAGATGACAAACACACAGATAAATGCTGGACCAAAATCGCAGCTGCAAGTAGAGACCAAGGACTTAGAAAGGGGAGCTATATCTGGTTATAAATTCTTGCAGAACCTAGCTCCAAGTTAACATACTTTACAAATGCATCCTTCCTTCCTCCCTTCATTGAAGTAGGCTAACCACTGATCTTGTGATCTGACATGACAGAATTGGTGAAAGCTGTGTGGTGGAAACCCTTAATCCCAAACGTGTCAGTGAATACTTCAATGAAGGGAAAAAGGAAGGAAGCAATGGGAGAAGGAAGGACGCGTTTTTATCAGAATTGGAATATGGCCTTTTGAGCAGAGACGCACGAGTAACACATTGTGGAAAACCTCTCCTGCCAACCAGCAGGTTGATCTGAGGACAACATCAGCGTGTATTGTTGGACCTGAAATGACGCTCTGAGTTCTTTGAGTTCTTTAAAGGAATGTATTGCACTACTAATGCTGTGTTGCCTTCAGAACAATGAAAGGCTTCTACAATGCTTGTCCTGTTTAGTAGCCTGGTCCCAGATCTGTTTGTGCTGACTTGGTAACTCCTATGTCAATCCTTTGGTCATTGTCAATTTCACGTGGGGTGTTGGCAAGACGGCACAAAGATATCTGGGACCGGGCTACCTATTTAAAGCTTGACCTCAGAAACAAACCGGTGAGTTTGCAGTTCGCACAATGGCACCATAACGTGGCAGCTTTTCTTGGCCTCCTTCATTCGGACCCCCTTCGGTGCGTTTATAGTTATGGGTCGTGTTTTATTAGGTATTAGAGTGTGATTTGTCACACAGTCAAAATAAACTGTGGGGTCTGGGAGGAGGTAGAGGGTGCTAAGGGAGGGAGGGAGAGAGGGCGAGAGAGAGACGGCTTAGCTGTCAGACGACATCTATTGGTATGGAAAGATCACAGCTGACATCAGTTTAATCTGTCTAATCTAATGTAATGCAGTGTTGTTGTCAGATTATTGGACTGACAGGTTGGTTGTTAGGGATAGAGGGCAAGGTGGAGGGTGTTGCTGTTTTTCTCTTCCTCTCTTTCTCTCGCTCTCTGTCGCTGGGAAGCCAGTCTCTCGCTCTCGCTTTCTGCCTCAGTCTCTGCCGTACTCTCTGGTCTCGAGTGGCTCAGTTGGTAGAGCATGTTGCCTGCAATGCCAGGTTTGTGGGTTTGATTCTCATGGGGGACCAGTATAGAGGGGGAAAGAAGTATGAAGTGTATGCAGTCGCTACTGTAAGACACACTGGATAAGAGCGTCTGCTAAATGACTCAATTGTAAATACTCCTCCTTCTCTTTCGGCCTCAGTCTCTGCCCATCTCCTCTCTCTCTCCACCCGGAACTTTCCATTCCCTCACTCTGTCCGTCTCCGTCCCTCCCTGACTCAAACACTTTGTAATTAAATAACTGGGGCATATTCTGAATCTGGTGTTGGCATTTGAAAAAGGTTGTACTGACCATTATTTTCCCAGGGAAACACAGAGCAGGTGTCATCAAACAAAGCTGAAACAATAACATAGAAACTGATAAAGGACAGGGACCAACATACATCATATGGTGTTTTAACTCCTAACTGAAAGGTTCTGCCTTTCTTCTTTCTAAGTTTGTTACATATCTTTCTTGTGGCTTTTGTTTCCACCTACCCCCAAGAACTAAATCCATTTCCACACTACTGAGTCAAACAGAGCCGAGCCAAACTGAGCTGTGCTGGACTGGCCTGCGTACACATTCCACCATACTTGAAAGGACAATGTGAAAATGAAATATCTCAGCCAACATAGTACAGTTTGCGCCGCCACAATAGTGAAGCATGTTTATGAGGGCAGACTGGCCGTCTCTCTGCCTCACAGGGTGATCTGTAGCCTGCAGTCCTTCAGTCACACGGCCCTCAGCCCAGTCATATCAGAACTCCTAACTGAGGGTGAGGGGCTTAACATTCTGACGTGGCTGCCTTTCTTCATCCCAAGGGTGTTTTCATGTCTCTCTTGTGACTTTAACCAACCACTAGAACCATGAGACATCATATGGGGTCATGACGAAAGGACTGGACATTCTGAAGGGGTCTAACCGGTGTTTATTTCTCTCTCTTGTGGCTTTGTTTCCACAGACCACATAGCTCTAAAGGGGACTAAAACCAAAGCAAGCTGTACTGATCTGGCCTGGTTATGCATCCACCATAGTTTCTAGAACTGTGGGTCGGCACAATACTTCAACAAGGTCTTAAGAGGCCAGTCTGACCTTCTATATAGCCTACAGTCTTGCAGACACAGAGGTTTCAGCGTCCAACTCCACTCCAGCCTCAATTAATGAGGCTCTGAGAGACTTCCAGAGGGAAGCAGAGCCAAAACAAGCCTACCATGATCTAAATGTGAAAGCAGATACATGTGAAAGAATGCATTTTTCCATCCAAGACTTTTTCTTGTGACCCTGGAAGCCCAGCCATCTCCCTGAATGTCAGTGAGTGTGTGTGTGTCTCTCTTTGCCTAGCTGTGATTGTGTGTACATGTGTGTATCCCAGTGTACTCAGTGTTTGATGCAGTCTCACAATACCAGTTTCCCAACATCAGTTCCACGGAGGGGGACATTCAGGGCGTGTGAGGGCCAGCAGCTGTGGTCCCAGCTGGGGTATGTTGCAGTTGGAGGAGCCCTGTCTGGAGGATGGAGAATGGGTGGGTGGGTCTGGCTGGGCGGTCACTGTGGTTCACATAGTGGGGTCCATAGGATAACACACACACATAGGCACGTACAAATACACACACATGCACTTGTGTGAACACTGTGGGCTGTGGTCAGGGAGGGTGAAGGGGAGGAAAATAATTCCCATGCTTGAGCAAAACCCGGCTACTACCATGCAGTTCTGTTTGATTGTCGATGCAGATTGTTTTACTGTGTCAAGTCTGTTTGTTTGGTCTTATTTTCAGACTTTACAGTTCTGTTCCCTCTACTGGGACTTTGAGATATGAGTATTGAACCTCAGTGAACAATGAATGTGCAATGTGTTCTATTGAAATATATAATATATTGAAGGTTGAATATCTTCTCTGAGAATTTCATGGAAGTGTGCTAATAATAGACATTCCAGTTGAGATATTTGTTTGTGAGATGTATTATATGGGCTTGTTGTTACTGTACTGTACTAAGATCAGTTACTGGCCCTTGGGGGACAGTGAAGGAAAAGCCTGGGGTTGAGTTGTGGTCAGTGTTTCTCCAAACTCTCTGAGGTTTGGAAGAGAGCATACGGGTTTGGCTGGGCCTGTACTATACAGGGACAAGAAGAGGCCAAGCCTAGCTGTTTATAAAGAGAGAGCAGCCGTGGCCCTCCTCCTTCTTCTCCCCCTCCTCAATATTTTTCCTCCTCCTCTCCTCCTTCTCCCTCTCCTCAATATTTCTCCTCCTCCTCCTTCTTCCTTCTTCTCCTCGAGCTCCTGCTCCTCTTTCTCATCCACCTCCTTCTTCTCCTCTTCCTCCTTCTCTTCCTCTCCTCCTCCTCCTCCTCCTCCTCCTTCTTTTCCCCCTCCTCAATCTTTCTCCTCCTCCTCCTTCTCCTCCTTCTCCTCCTCTCCTCCTCCTCCTCCTCCTCCTCCTCCTCCTCCTCCTCCTCCTCCTCAATCTTTCTCCTCCTCCTCCTCCTTCCTCCCTCTTCTCCTCCTGCTCCTCTCCTCTTTCTCATCCACCTCCTCCTTCTCCTCCTCCTTCTTCACCTCACCTTCCTCTGACACCCCTCCCTCCCTCTCTAATGAGGGCCCTAGTAAAGCCACCAACCAAGCGGTGCCCAGTGCTTATAGTGTGCTTACAGTGTGCTTACTCCACATACCCAAGGTTATTTAAAGAGATGACTTTCATTTGAGGGCTATAGTTACAATACTGCATGCGTACTGTAGAGTAGTGGTGAATAACAGGAAGTTGATCTGGATCTCATACACTACTCATATAAACAACACATGGCTGCCAATCATTGCAATATCCTAATCTGATGTTGGTTGTAAAACGGAAGAGTTGAACTGTAGTCTATAACTTTTACCCGCCACATCGTACAGCATAACTTTTTACTTGCTAGTGTAAGTCGACAGCCCTTCCACCTAGGCTGAGTGACGCTTGGGAGACTGCGTGTGTATCTGAGTCATGGTTAATACGGAGTCCAGGAAGACAGGAGAAGGCACCCTGCTGCATTATAAATGATGCTGAGTGCTCGATAGAACAGTGTTGGGTTTCTACATTCATTAATCATTAACGCTAGACTCCTTAGATGCTACATTCATTTTTGGACTTATAATTGAATGATATACACTAAGTATACCAAGCATTAGGAGTACCTTCCTCCCCATACTCAACAGTTTGCCGTGTGTATCAAGAATGGTCCACCACCCAAAGGACATCCAGCCAACTTGACACAATTGTGGGAAGCATTGGAGCCCCCCCCCCCCTCACTCCCTTTTGCCCCTCAGAGTAGCCTCAATTTGTCGGGGCATGGACTCTGAGCATGGACTCCTGTAACACAGCCAGGGAGGGGAGGGCTGGAGGGGAACCACACACAAGGAGTACACCCTACCTCTGACCCTGTACACAGGCCCCTTATATCCTCCTGTGAACATAACACCTGACCACTCAAAGGGGGTGCACCTTATCCCAGCACACCCACCTGGTTACTGGCAGTACCACAACTAGCCAGCACTATGCTCATGTGTTCAAACAGTGTACTGTAGCTACCAAAGAGATCAAATGTTTTATTTCATTAGCTACTTTCTCTGAGTTTGTAACAAACATTTGAATGATTTATTATTATTATTATTTTTTTGTAACTAGGAATTTGTAAGCTTTTTGTCTAGGGTTTTGGCTCATATGTATTGAATTTATCGTTAGTGAACACTTCTTAATTTGTTTTATCCTTCCAGGACAACGGTGCTAGTATAGCGCATGATTTTAAAAGCATTTTTGGATGAGGCAGTAGTCCCCCTTGAGCAACTTTCACTATGTTATTGAAAACACATCTCTTTGGTTCTCCCTCCGCATTAAATTGAAACGACCTTTAAATAAAGGTTAAAAAAAAAAATTATATAAGAAAACAATAGGGCAGATATTCTTGTTTTTTCCTTAACATAAGCCATCTCTATCCCTACTTCTGCCTCTTTCCCTATCACTTCTTATCTAGTCTTTTATCCAGCTATTGGCCAATCCTTCCTCTCTTTCTTCCATTCCTGTCTGTATTCCCATATAGAGAGCCAGCTACATGCTGGATTGATGGTACACGTCTGGTATCTTCTAACGCACCAGAGGAGAATGGATGACTATCTGATTAACCTTCCCCCCTGGTCTCAGCTGTCTAGCCCACACCATCCTCACTCTTTAATCATCATGCTGAATAACAGCATTAATATACTAAGGAGAACTTTAAAGCATCTGGTTGGAGTTTGTAGTCGGTGTGTGTGTTTGTGAGTGCGTATGTGGGTGCGTGTGTATGTGGTTGTGTATGTGGGCGCGCGTGTGTGCTCGTGTGCACCTGTGTTATTTTCTCTACTGACCTTTTAAATTGGAGTTATCCATCTGTAATTGGAGTTATCAATCTGTAATTGGGAAAAGCCTGATCAATTTAGGATCAGATTTTTTTTTCTGGAGGCTGGGAATCTGCTGAAACATGTTTGAAATATGAAAAGCTGAGCTGAGTTTGAGGGGGGAACCATAGGAATCAAATTCAATACCCAGATGGCAATCAAAGACACAAATACATTGGTATTACAACACATAAAGGCACTAGTGGAATCCGTTGCATTATGTACATTTAGGTTGCATAAATCAATGGGAGTGTATTCTAAAACATACCACCTGCTGAGACTGAGTTGAACTTAGTTTTAGGGGGGAACAAACCGTAGGAGTGACTGTGGTGAGCAAGCAGGAAGCATATTGAAATGATGCATTGAAATGAAAGGTCTTAACAGCATAGCTCTCCTCCAGCCCATAGAGGATCATGAAATCCCCTATTACGATCTCTCATCCCCTCCTCCCTCCTTCTCTCTTTAGCCAAACATAAACCACATGCAGGACGCTATGGGTTCAACTTCAATACTATTCCATGAGACACGGCCGGAAGCCAGCACTCTTCCATCGGCGTGCTGACGTACTGTGATGGTGTGTGTGTGTGTACGTAACCGAAGGGGGGGCAAGGAGTGTGTTTAAGAGCCTGTGTATGTACATGTGTGTAGGCGCTTGTGTGTGAGCGTGCACGCGACCCCCACACACACACACCCATCACCCTGCTCTTTGATGCAGCCATGCTTTTTGTTCAAGATTGACTTAGAAATTGGACGTCTATCCATATCCTGATGTCCAATGCCACTCCGACATGTCCAATGCCACTCCGACATTGCTCGTACTAATATTTATATATTTCTTAATTCCATTATTTTACTTTTAGATTTGTGTATTGTTAGACACAACTGCATTGTTGGAGTTAGGAACACAAGCATTTCGCTACACCTGCAATAACATCTGATAAATATGTGTGACCAATAAAATTTGATTTGATTTTGATTTGATTTTAAGACATTGGGAAATCCATTCAAAGATGGCTACTAGGGGCAACAGTGAGGGCTGTTCAAGTAGGCTTGGGTTTTATTAAGGCGTTGTGGACAGGAATGATGGATGGGTGTAGTCCCATGACTTTGGATCAGAAGGTGTTTGATCCCAGCGGTGGATTTAGATTTTTTTCTTAAGCCTATCCCACACCGTAACCCTTACCTTAACCATTCGGGATAATGCTAAACTTAGCCCTTCATTTTGAATTTTGAAGTTTGGAGAAATGGAACTATACAGAGCACCAGGAACAACCCTAGTGGCAAAAATACATTGTTTGGAGAAGGTGGATAAACGTCTAATTTTGCAGTGAGACTGTGAGAGCTTGTTGAGGAGGAGGAGGAGGAGGAGGAGGAGGAGGAGGAATCCTGAAAAGGAAATTGAGCAGTTAAAGTCAATATTTGTGTTCTTCCCAAAAATAGTCCACTCTAGCCCCTTTAAGACCCCTAATCCCACAGGGCTTTCTGTCCCATACGACCCCCCCACCTGCAGCCTGCAGCTACGTCCTGTGGTCGGTGGTTGTGTGTGTGTGTCCTGTGGTGGCAGTGGTGGTGGTGGTGGTGAAGGAGGGTTTGGTGCCCCAACTGAGGGGGGCCTGTGGGGCAGAGGGCAGAACTCTGAAATGCACCCCACCCACCCAAAGTTAGGGGGTCTTTATGGAACACCACCAAGTGCCTTGTCGGGTGAATACCAGAGGCATTGCAGCATGGGAGTGGCTGACCAGAAACATGTGTGTGCTAGCTGTACATGTGTGGGAGAGAGAGATAAAATGTGTGTATGTGTGTGGGAGGAATAATGTGTGCCCTAGCATGAGTGTGTGTGTTTTGTGTTTGCAATGTTTTCCGTGGAAGCCCTTTTTCAAAACACACTTGTGCCACTTTCCCCCTACTCCATCTCATTCTCAGCCAACAATAACAGGTGAAAAAACATCCATCCACTGCCAGGGGAGTCTCTGTTTCCCATTTCTTTCTCCTCTTCTTTCTTCTGAAACATTTTAATAAGATGAGACCAGGGGTGAGTGCCCTACGGGCCCTGGCCAAAAGTAGTGCACTAGAAAGTGAATAGGGTGCCATTTGGGATGCAGTCCACATCACTGAGAGGAGAGGAAAACTCGGACACCTCAGAAGACCAAACATTTAGGTTTCTGTTCTGTCCCAAGATATTCATATATTCACTATATACTGTGTATGCCATGTGTTTATATACTAGTATATATACTAGTATATACATAGTTGGTTCTGTCCCTGGTTCCCAGCCTGCTTGGTCAAATCATCCCTATGGGTTATTGCTGTAGTACAGATTAAAAGGAAGGAGCAGTTCACAAGTATAAGGTCGTACTGAATAATAAAATACTTCCCTATGGCAGGCCAGTGTTTTTCTTTTGGAATCCTTTACTTTAGTGAGATAAAATGGAGGTTGTGTGATCTTTGAACAAACCAGTGGGTTGTAGTTGAAGTGGCCTCTGGCTTGGGTTGGGATGTGTTTGGTTATATGTTAAAAGGAAACATTTGGATTTGACTTTGCTTCACCTCATACACACTTGAACAGCATCGCCAAAGTCTATGTAAACACGGTATAGTTTCAGTACATGCTTTACTCTTTTTTTGTTTTGTTAACACTGCATTTTATTTGACAATGATTTCCCCTTGTGTTTCCTCTTTATAGACGAACCACGCCCTCTGCTGTCACAGTTTAATGGGGGACCTCTCCTGGCCACGCCTGGGCCCCTACACCCCCTGCCTCCCCTCTCCACCTCTCCCACCACCGACTCCCCCCTTGCCCCCTCTGTGTGTCCCATGCTGACCTCCCCCACCCTCACCCCTCCTCCTCTGCTCCCTCAATCCTCTGACTCTCCCCTGGCTTTCGGCACCACCAACCCAGACCAGAGTGGTGGTCCAGTGGCCCCTGTTGCTCCCGGGGGCCCCAGCTGGCCCAGAGACAGAGGAGGACAAAGCTAAGAAACTCCTCTACTGCTCACTCTGCAAAGTAGCCGTCAACTCCCTTTCACAGCTAGAGGCTCACAACAAAGGTACGTAAATGTACGTATGGACAGTGACCATCTTCAGGTTACTAATCTCGGAGAGGACACTTGGCAGTCCTCTGAATAGTCAGTACTTAATGGAGAATTCCTTACCAACAGACCTGGGCTAATATAGTGTTTGTTTTCTTTCATCTACTTTGAGAGCTTGAGATTTAGCCTGTGTGGAGTGCCAGATGAAAAAATAAAAGATTTTAACTCAGATCGGCTCTCCTCTACCCATCTGCCTGGCCTGCGTCACCCTCATCAACACCACCATTTTGATTTTATCCAGCACTTAGGGAAAATAAAACCCAAAAGGGGTAAGAGTTTCAAGTTCAAACACATATGAGGGTGCTTCTGTAACAAAAGTATCTCGATGACAAAATAAATGCTAGACTCTAGCCAAGCATAACCTCTTCAACCAGAAGCGTCCTTACCCAAATGGTTTTACTGAAGTGTCTGATCCAACATGCCCTGGGTAGCATATTTCTCCTGTTTCTACACGTCCTCTATCACCCAGCCAGCGCAGCCTACACAGTCCAGTTACGGTACAAATACGCCTTGATAATAATTATAGAAAGTTATTGAGTCTCCCACTCAAGAATTCATGATGTATCTTGTGATAGTGTAAGCGGATGCAGCAGGAAGCTGGTCTCTGTTGCCCCAGGCATTCAGCCTGAATAGGAAGCCGAGAAAGTCCTGTTAATGCTGGTAGATGAAGCCCTCTTAATGCTCCACCACTGGAGGAGTTTCTTTAAGCCTGTAAAACCACAAAGCTGTTATGAGGCCAGACCTGGGTTCAAATAGTATTTGTTTTCTCTCAACTCCATTCGGCCTCAACCTTCCACTCAGTCTCAGTGGCTTTGTTTTTAATCGGGGAAGCAGTTAACTTGCCCTCACTCCCTCTGTGTTCTGATTCATGTCACACACACACACCAGTCCCTACACATCACCATTACCACTTCCCAGCAGTAAGGCAGTGTTGTTAAGGGAATGAGAATAGCCTTGGACTACCAGCCAGCCAGACATGATAATACACATCAATGAACAGCTTAATGTAGATTAATTGTCCACCAATGGAAAAAGAATCACTGATATCATTAGAGTAACCTCTGGAAGGCTTTTTCTAATACATTTTTGATTGAGCCCTAGGGGCAGGACACAGAGATGAAGGAATAAGATAAGATGGCTAGTTGATCGTGTAACAGAGAGCTCCCCCTCATCTCTTCTTACAGTATACATGTGCACTCAAGCACTAATGAAGTATGTACATGCAAACTCCCACAAAGCTCATTTACGCTACACAGACAGATATTAAACAAACAGAGATAAACGAAGACACTCAGTTGTGTGTGACAGCGACAGTGCCTGCAGTTCAATCTGGGCAGAGTAACAGCCCAAATCAACTCACAATCTGGAAGCAATATCTCTCTTTCCCTAAATAATACTCGAACATTACAGAGTCAAAAACAAAGCCCATGTTGCACAGACAGAGAGACAGACAGTGTGACTAGCGGTGCTACAAACATTACATACAGAAAGGAGCGATCGAGGTTATGGATGGATGTGTGTTCAACCGTAATCATATGTTTATACAACGGTTTCCTTTCGGTGTTTTGTCTATTTTCATGTTTAGAAACTTATCCTGTCTGTTTGTGTAGTGCTTTAGTTAATTGTAAATATAAGTCAAGCTCGACTCGCAGAGCACAAGTTAAAAACACCCCGGAGGGGTTCATCCATTGTCGGCCCAGAATAGAACAAAGGCAGTAACAAAAGTGCACATTTTTGTCCACAAGTGAAATCAGTCATTCCAGACCTCACTCCTCCTCCTTCTTCCTCCCCATCCTCCCCCCATCTTCCCCACTCCCCATGTTCTCCTGCTGTAACCTCTAACTCACTTCTCAAAGCTCAAAGATTTGGTAGAACAAGTTCAAGCCTGCGCCCCAAATGGCACCCTTTCCCTTATATAGTGCTCTACTTCTGACCAGGGCCCATAGGGAATAGGGTGCCATTTGGGAAGCATATAAACATCTCAGTCAGACGGAGTGCAACCAGACTGCTTGGGGGTTTGGGATTGGGGTAGGAGGGCGGAGGACAGCGGGGGAGGCAGGGGCGGCAAAGGGTAGGACATGACTGGAATTTTTCAGCCAAGAGCAAAACATGCAATTAATTACAGGAACTATTTTGGCACAACGTCGTCAGTGCTGTCTGTCTGTGTAATCCAAACCATTCAAAAAATGTGAACACTCATATTTCTGCTCATGAGAGGCAGCTCACAGAACATACTGCACTATGCTCTTCCATTCTTTCAGACCAAAAGCAGTTGACCTAGCTACGCACGAGTTGACTTCAATTTATAGATGTTGTTCTAGACAGTTGACCCCTGTAATTATTACTACCAGTCATGTGACCTCTCAGTCAAGCTACCCCCTAACCCAGAACATAGAATTAGCTTTCCTAAGAGAACAGAGAGATCTAAAGATGTGTTTCAGTTCGGTGCCAATGTCAACGCTAACAATGCAGAGAGATCCTGAAAAACACCATCTTATGTTACTTCCATAACTAACACTTCTGTAGACGACAGCGTTCCCTAATCACTGTGGCCCTCTAGTGGTGAATATATTACACTACACCTCCCAGTCCCATTCCACTAACTGGACACGTGCTGAGTTAGAGATGATAATGACACGTTCCAGAGAGTCCATTAGGCTAGCTCTCTCATTGTCATATTCTCCTTCACCATATGCTGTTCTGTGGTATGAGGGAAAGGATTCCAGATATACATGGGTGATAAGCTCTAGCAATTGAAATTGGGTTAGCATGAGCCATACAAGTGTTGTGGTAGTGTTTTGGGGTGATGTCATCCTGAACTAAAGACTTCTTTTTGTGTCTTGACCAATCCTTTATGTGATTGTTAGACACCATTTTCTTTAAGTCAATTAAAGAAAACTTGCGTGTGTGTAGGTACCAAACACAAAACTATCCTGGAGGCTCGCAGTGGGCTGGGTCCCATTAAGGCGTACCCTCGACTGGGCCCCAAACTCCCGGGGGAGCTGGGAGGGGGGCCGCTGGACCCCAACACTCAGGAACGCACCTTCCACTGTGAGATTTGCAACGTGCGGGTCAACTCCGAACTGCAGCTCAAGCAGGTGAGAGAGATGGAAAGAAAGGGGGACATCATACTGGCTGTTAGAGAATTCAAGAGGTCAGAGTTCAACCCTACCTGTCTGTCTGTCTGGCTGCTGTCTAACACTGCACCCTGTCTTTCTCTCTCTCTCTCCTAATCTCTCTCTCTCTCTCTCTCTCGCTCTCTCTCCCTGCAGCACATATCTAGTCGAAGGCACCGGGATGGAGTGGCAGGGAAACCCAACCCACTCCTCAGCCGACACAAGAAGCACAGGGGTGCTGACCTCACGGTAACTTTTCACCTCTACGACCACTATCGTGCCAGGGCTAGATCAGATTAACAATCAGCGCATTTGACTGTATTAGCCTGATCAAGGCTGGGTAGTAATTTGGGATGCAAGGGGGCTGGTAGATCAGTGATTCTGTGAAGTTCAAGCTTCAATGTTGTCTATCTCAAACAGTTAATTAACGAGAGGAGGTTTGGCTGTCTTCTGAGTAGTCAGTACTTAATGGTAAAGTAAATTCAGAGGAGGCTTGTGGGAGGAGCTGTAGGAGGACGGGCTCATTGTAATGGCTGGAATGGAATCAATTGAATGGTACCAAACAAATAAAGACAACGCGTTTGTCTCCGTTCCATTAATTCCATTACAGCCATTACAATGAGCCCATTCTCCTACAGCTCCTCCCATGAGCCTCCTCTGAGTAGATTCCTTACCAAAGCGCTGAAGATCCATTTTGTAGCTTGCTGGAAACATAGTTTGTTTAAAAGCCTCTGTGTTATGAGATCAAAGAGGTTCAAACTGAAATGGAATTTCTATATTTGTTCCCCCTGAATCCCTTTACATGTGTTCACCTTCTGCCACTAAACTTTGTATCCGTCTCTCCCTCCCTCTCTTTCTCCCTCACTCTCTGCCTCTCTCTCCCCTCAGTCCTCTCTGACCTTCTCTAAGGATCTCTCCAAATGTTTGGGCGCTGGGCTCTTGCCCAGTCCCCTGGCGGTTGCCGCGGCGATGGCCGCCGCCGCTTCCTCAAACCACCAATTGGCTCAGCTTCGTGCCGCAGCGTCTTCCGTCCACCACCCCTCGCATCACCACCACCACCACCTATTACAGGGCCCGCCTCTCAGCCACGCCATCCTAAGACCCGCCCCCGGACCCATGCGCACCTCCCACGGGCCAATCCTCTTCTCTCCTTACTGACTCCACCCCCCCTCCACCTCGGCCAGTCAGGAGCAGCCACTCCAAAAGCACACTGTGAAGAAATAATCAACGTAAACAACAAACAGCAATTGATAGGTTAAACAAATCATCAGTAAACAAATCAAACGTAAAAACATCTAGAGGAGTAGAAAAGAAAGGGAAGAGGGCGCCCTGACCGGAAACTCTCCCTCCATCTCATAGACTTGTGACTGCGAGTGATAGACTGATGGAGAGAGAGAGAGAGAGCGATAGGAGGAGCGATACACAGTATGCATTGGATAGGCTCCCCTGTTCATCTCTCACCTCCCCACCTCCCTCTCCCCCACACACTGTGAGATCCATCACTGCGTATAGCGATAGAACAAACTGATGAGACTGATCACACACACACACACACGTATACACACCCCTCCACTGCAGCTAACTATTCCAGTGCAGTATGTGCTGGGCCACACTACGAGTATGTATGGTTTCCTCATCATTCTGGTCTAACGTGTACTTACTGTACTATTCACCTCCACCTCCTCCTATGCACCTCCAAACCAAGAGAATCTTGTTACTATAGTATGCCAGTACAGTAGGCTAGCTGCTTTTCAGTGGTCTTCTTCTTCGCTATTATAAATGTGTGTAGCCATGTATAAGTATAGCAATACTCCACAATACTGAACATTTCTACTCCTGCTCTCGGGGGCACAAACGAAACAGGCAACCTTGTTCCTCATTGTGGGTGACCCCTAGGTTCTCTTCCTATTGGTGGACCTATAAGTCCTTGTTAGAGTATTACTGTGGGTGACAACAGGATTGTGATGGTCACGTCTTGATGTGTGAATGGTGGGGGTGGGGCAGAGGAGAAGAGAAGAGAACAGGACTGTAAGGTGATTGTGAAACAAGGTGCTATCTAGAACCTAAAAGGGTTCTTTGGCTGTCCCCGTAGGAGAACTCTTTGAAGAACCCTTTTTGGTTCCATGTAGAACACTTTCCACAGAGGGTTCTACATGGAACCCAAAAGAGTTCCTCTAGAACCAAAAAGGGTTCTCCTATGGGGACAGAATGTAGGGGGATTATGGGGGAGAGAAAGGAGAGCGGGGTAAGAGAGGAGAAGGGAACAGGACTCTAGGGTACTTGTGGCAGGGCTAGGTGAGGGGACAACCAGCGTGGGTCACTGGGTATCTAGACCCAGGGGCACTGTGGAGGAGGCGGAGACACGTTGGTTTTTGAAAATAGATTGTAACAACAAAGATGGCTGTAGGGGGAAGTGTGTCAACCACTATAACGATCACAGCTAAACCTCTCCACAGGATAGGAGAGCGAGAGAACTGAGAGAGGAGCTAGAGCAGAGGAGGCATGCATTGGTTCATACTGCCCCTTTAACGCAGTAACCTGGAACCTTGCCGTATACTCCGACTGGTATTGTAGCATCAACTACTCATTGAGACCGCAATGTGAGTCTTAGTCCTCAAAAGACACCCACATGAGAGTCTGTTCTTGTGTGTGTTTGTGTGTGTCCCTGAGAGCATGTGGAGAGAATGATGTGTGTATCTCCGATAAAGCACAGGATTCCGGATTCCATCCACCTATGCAACCCCCCCACCCCCAAATGAACTTCATACGGTGTTGGTGGTATGACCAGTGTACAGTATCTCTATGTAGAGTATCTCCCTGTATGTCTCTCTGTCCTTCTCTCTGTGTGGGGCCTGTAGTTCTGGGGTCCGGAAGGGTCAGGGTCTACTCTTATGCATCACTGGATCGACCTGGATCAACCCCCCCCTCCCTCCTCCTCTTCCACCAGGAGGGTTGGTTTAAGGCTACATAAGGGTAACAACGGGACCGCGAACTCCCAAACGATCTCTTACAGATCCCCGAGAGAGACGAAGAGCGAGAGCTGCACAGCAAGATGGAGCGAGAGAGAGAGAGAGAGAGAGAAGACACTGAACTTAAGTGACAACCACCCTGGAGCGCTAGCACAGCAAGGTCACACATAGCGTATTTAGGACAGGCCTGGGAAACCCTGCCCAGCCCTCTTTATTTCTGACCTCCACGCCTTCCTGTCTTTAAACGGAAAGCCATGCAATGCTATGTGTATTATTTTACCATGACTGATCAATAATGTTTTGTTCTGTTGTATTTTGGGTTGGTTGGTTCATTTGCATAGTTACCTATACAATTATAGTGATGTGCAAATAACAATAAATAAAAAAATAAAAAATATATATTTAGGAGGGAATGGTTGGAGACGGGGGGAAGTGAGAAGGATGGAATATTTAGGAGGTGGTAAGATACCGGGTGCAGAGACTGAGACTGTGCTGTCTACCTACAGTAGGCTAACTGAACTGAGAATTAGACGAAAAGAAGCCTGCCCTGCTGAACACTGCTATAGCACTGGGCCGTGTTGACGATGGACACAAAATGGAGGAAAACTATCCGTAACAGAGCTGAACAGGGTGGTACTACCTGAACTTGTCCAATGAGAAATGCCTGCGTTCGTTTTCTGTTGCAAAAAGGGACCCAATGAACACCACCCTAACGGAGATGTACACTGCCCTTCCATTGAGAAGCAATGTGTTCTAATGTCTTACCTTTGATCGGAGAGTTAACTTGTTGTTGTTAAGCGTAAACAATGTGTTGTACACTACAGGGTAATGTACAGTGAACTCTGGGTCCTAGATGTACTTAAATGCATTTTGTCCTGGTCAGGTCACATGGTCGAGTCACATAGTCCGTGTAAAACTCCTGGTCCTATGAATGGGAAATGTGCCTGATAATAGGCCTTTTATGTTCGTCCACAGAGGAGGTGGCCTGCAGAGGGTACAGTAGAGAAGCCCAATACTAAATGGACCTCTAGACCCTATGCACTTGCAGCGATCTCAGCAGATTGGACACAACAATGCCATCTAGTCAATCAGTCGGCCAGATTGTGCTACTACCATATTGCGTATCTAATCATCTTAAGATTTCCACAAGAGCACAGGTTGAAGGGTCTAGAGTTCGATTTGGGATAGGGCCGGAAGAGGGACAATAAAGAAGTGGTTTAGGGAAGGGACGTTAATATTAAAGGGGTCTAATCCAACGGTAATTATGGCTGTGGTCCAATTCTCTAACCTTCTACCCAAGTGTGCAATCCTACACCCACCCTCATGGATTTCAAATTGACTGGTGCAAGGAATATGGTGGAAATCATGCTTTCAAAAATCCAATGCTTTTAAATAAGGGAGAGTGAACAAGTGTACACTTAAGGGTGAAAGAAAGATAATTGGAAAGCAGCCAATCTCTGCTTGGGGAATGGTACGTGTACGCCAGGTAGCAAGCTGGCATTCAAGTTGATCTGACAAGATGTTTTCATTTAGTTTGGACTTTTTGTGTTTTTGTTGCATTGTGTTTCATTTTCGTGTGTGAGAAATAAGGTTGAGTATTGAGTAATAAATCCTGATATGACAGAATATATGATTATATCAATGCCATTATGTTAGAGCTGACTGAGTCAGTTTATCCACCAATGTGCTCTTTTGGTTAACTTGATCTTAATCCTGATCTTAAACTTGATCTTGACTTGGTGGAGACGATTTCATTTGTAGTGAAGTTAAAAAGTGTACTTGGAGTAGTGCTCTTGTTCATGTTGGTGTGTATCATTATGTCTGCGTCCCAAATGGTACACTAAGCCCATAGCGCTCTGGTCAAAAGTAATGCACTATATAGGGAATAGGGTGCCATTTCAGACGCACCCTGTGTAATATTGTGTGTGTTGAGACCTGCTCGCCCACTCCCCACCAATCAGAGACCAGAGAAGCCATGGCTGGAACAGAAGTGGCCTATCACGATACAGGAGACAAACCTTAACCTAGGCAGGGTGGCCAACCACAATAGAGGAGACAAACCTTAACCCGCCCACGCAGGCACAGACGCTACTGATCAGTTCAATGTGTTCAATTCCGTCACTGTTAGAAAACTAATTACAAGCGATCCATGAAGTAGAAATTCATGTATATGTTCATATCCTAGTCACCTCAAATGGTACGTACATCCTCATGTATTATTCAAACTGTTGAACATATTTTCTGAGCAGGTGTCCTGGTAGCTGTGTGTAGGCTCTTAGCCTTACTCCATCCTTATTGATCACCAGAGGCAGAGTGTGCTGCCCAAATGGCACCCTGTTCACTATATACTGCCCTGGTCAAAAGTAGTGCACTTTATAGGGAATAGGGTGCCATTTGGAAAACATCCAGAGAAAGAGAAAGATGGAGACCCTTTGGTGAAACCGTGTCTTGCCAATAAAGTAATTTTTTTGAATTTCATCGTCAGAAGGGAACAAGTAAGAGTTTGTACGTCGAATTGTAGCAATACCCAACTCATACTGGCTACTCTTGTTTATTGCAATAATAAAAAATGAACCAATAAAATACCTATGTGAGTAAAATACTATAAATGTAATTTTAAACGAAAAATATACTTTATGAAAATGCTATTGGTGTCTGTCGAGAGAAACGAATGGTAAAAAAAAGAAAATCAATGTCAATAAATCAATAAACTGAAGAAGGAAACATCCGCAGCTTCCTTGTGTGAGTCAAAGCAGTCACAGTGTTCAAAAGACCCAAGGATCCACCTAAACTTTAACTGTTTAGCAAATACTCAGCGGGAGATACATACCTTTGGCCAGGGTCAAACCTATTGCAATATATAGGGCCGGACACAGACACAGTATAACAGGGCTGATATATAATTAATGTCATCACACGTAATTTACCAGCTCACCAGCACTGTAATTATATCCTTAATGCGTGTCGGCTCCGCTATTTTATAATCAATAGAGCCATATATTTAGATATAAATAAATACATGTCTCGGATCATCAAGTCAGATATCAGATTATGAAATTCTAGAAACCCAATTCCTATCGATTCTGGAATGGCTGGAATGGTGAAGCTTTCTATCTAGTCTAGAGAAGTACTTTCTGTCGCTGAATGTCCCAGCTTTCTCAGAATGGACAGTTTCATTTTTATTTTATTTTATTTTTCATTTAAGTAGGCAAGTCAGTTAAGAACAAATTCTTATTTTACCAAAAGGCAAAAGGCCTCCTGCGGGGGTCTGAGATTGAAAAAAATATATATATACATATAAATATAGGACAAAACACACATCACGCCAAGAGAGACAACACAACACTACATAAAGAGAGACTTAAGACAACAACATAGCATGGCAGCAACACATGACAACACAGCATGGTAGCAACACAACATGACAACAATATGGTAGCAACACAAAATGGTAGCAGCACAAAACATGGTACAAATATTATTGGGCACAGACAACATCACAAAGGGCAAGAAGGTAGAGACAACAGTACATCACGCAAAGCAGCCACAACTGTCAGTAAGAGTGTCCATGGTTGAGTCTTTGAATGAAGAGTTTGAGATAAAACTGTCCAGTTTGAGTGTTTGTTGCAGCTCGTTCCAGTCGTTAGCTGCAGCGAACTGAAAAGACGAGCAACCCAGGGATGTGTGTGTGTTGGGGACCTTTAACAGAATGTGACTGGCAGAACGGATGTTGTGTGTGGAGGATGAGGGCTGCAGTAGATATCTCAGGTAGAGGGGAGTGAGGCCTAAGAGGGTTTTATAAATAAGCATCAACCAGTGGGTCTGACCAGTTGACCAGTTTACAGAGGAGTATAGAGTGCAGTGATGTGTCCTATAAGGAGCATTGGTGGCAAATCTGATGGCCGAATGGTAAAGAACATCTAGCCGCTCGAGAGCACCTTTACCTGCCGAACTATAAATTATGTCTTCGTAATCTAGCATGGGTAGGATGGCCATCTGAATCAGGGTTAGTTTGGCAGCTGGGGTGAAAGAGGAGCGATTACGATAGAGGAAACAAAGTCTAAATTTAACTTTAGCCTGCAGCTTTGATATGTACTGAGAGAAGGACAGTGTACCGTCCCAAGTACTTGTATGAGGTGACTACCTCAAGCTCCAAACCCTCAGAGGTAATAATCACACCTGCGGGGAGAGGGGCATTCTTCTTACCAAACCACATGACCTTTGTTTTGGAGGTGTTCAGAACAAGGTTAAGGGTAGAGAAAGCTTGTTGGACACACAGGGAGGGAGTATAAGACTGCATCATCCGCATATAAATGAATGAGAGAGCTTCCTTCTGCCTGAGCTATGTTGTTGACATGCCAGAGGATTTGTAGTTCTTACAGTGGGCCTCAAGCCTGCTCATATAAACAGATACTGTAGCTTGGCTGCTGATCACAAGCAGGACAAACAGCTGGTGCCCTATTCTCAGTTGTCTGATGTAGAGCCACCATCCCACCACTAGATAGAGCCAGTGTTATGTACTATTCAAGCGCCATAGTGACAGCAACATTACTGAGTCTTCTGTACACTTCGTAGAGAATGGCACTTGTAACGCCAGCATAGTGGGTTTGACCCCGGGACCACCCAAGTAAATCTGATTTGCCTTTTAGATCACAAAGACTATATTGACAGGGAGGACCTGAGCCTAGATCAGCACTCCTACTCTGAGACGATGTACAGACCCAGATGAAGACATGCCTTGATGGTCATTCATGTGACCATTATGTTGACAGAAAGCAGATGGTCACTAGCCAGTCTGTCTTTATAACCAGGGTATTGGAAGACACCGTAAAACTAAACGACCGGTACTAATACAGTAGGTACAGTACATGCCTAAAACATTAACACATCTCGATTGTAAATCTCTACAATTTATCTATTTCCATCATACTAACAACAACAAACACACACACACACACATGCTCTCTCTCTCACAAACACAAACACAAACACACACACAGCTTGGTGACGTACCTACACAATGAGTCACATGTATTTACAGTTGTTGTTTTTTTACAATTGCTAACAAGCATTTACCTATACTTAAGTCTTTCAAAATATTAACAGGTGACGCCATTAGAAAAACTGCATTGCTTTTCATGTTTCAGTTCTACCTGCATACAACAGACAATATGACATCCATAGTTTTTTTTAAATTCAGTTTCCTTCTACTGTAAACCACTCTACATTTTTTGATTGAGTATCGAATGAGTGCATTTTTAGGGCAACATACTATCTAAAAGTGAATGAGCCATCTTTACTTTATAGAATGTACAGTAGAAAAAAATTGTAAGTGACAGAATTGATGCAGTCAAAGCTTTATTAGCAACATGAAATTGCTGCCAGTGATCAACAACACATCCAACATACATGGCCTTTGGTTCCAAATGTGTAAAAATAGAACACAATTACAGTAAAAATGGAAAAAACACAAAAATGCACAGTCCTGGTCTAATCTATACCATCTTCAGCATTTGGCCACATATTCTCGTCCACATCACATCTTATGTCGTCTCTCGCTATGCACCTTGGATAGAAATGCTTGGCATGCCTTATCCACCCCTGGCAGTCTTCAGCTGAGATGTCTCTGCAGCCGGCATCCGCTGCATACAGGGGTGACATTTGGTCATGTGGCCGATGATCATACACTTTCCACCTCCAGGCAGAAAAAAATTCCTCTATGTGGTTGAAGAAAGGTGATTAGGTGGGGAGGAAAAGGGAAACCATTCTTGGATGGGCTGCAAACCAGTTTGTGATTGCATGTGAATGGTGGAATGCTACATTGTTCCATGCAATCACAAATGGCCTCATGTTTCCTCCCACCTGTTCCCTTTCTGCTTCTGGAACCAGTTGTTGGTGGAGGTCACCTAAAAACAAAAGAAGGCACTCAGTGTTGTAGGGACCAATCTGGCATTTCTGCAGGACCAAACCAGCACTCCAGATTGCAGCACCCATTGTGATATTTGCTCCTCTCTGACCCGGCACATCAACGGTGGCCCTTTTCCCGATGACGTTTCTTCCCTACCGACGTGTTTTTGCCAGGTTAAACCCTGCCTTGTCTACATAAATAATTTAATGTGACTCTCTGAGAGAAATCAAACAGTATGTGTGAATGCTTTTCAGTATGTCCTACTGTATGTACTGTAACCCATGTTTACATGTAGAGTAGCATAGTGTAAAACTCACTATAGAACAAGACATATTGGATAGACACCATACCTGGACATATTGGTGCCAGAGTTACTTGACCCGCTCACTGTTCCTTTCAAAATGAACTGTGTACAACTGTTTCATTCCAACTCTGTGTTTGGTCAGAGTCCGAGCAATGGTAGTCAGGCTGATGCTTTCCACATTGTGAGATACCAGGTTGTCCTCTACAATTCTGGTCTGAATTTCTCTCCGTTTTAATGCGTTGTCAGCAATGACCAATCCTACAATGGCATGCTCTTGGTCTTCACTGAGGAGCTTTCCTGTTCCCCCAGAGGGAGGAAGACGTTGCGTCCTTTAGAACAACAAAAATACTACATATGTATTTGCGTTGAGACTGGTGGCCTACAGTTACTGTGGGACATAGCAACAGTAATGATGGAAGAAGCCCTTGTGAAATGCATTACTTACCTGTTGGTTTGTTGAAATGTTTATAATGGAAGCCACGGTTGACAGTCTGAGATTAGACTGGACTCTTTCACCAGCCTCTCTCAGTGATAGACCATGGTTTATCACATGGTCTATGATTGGGGCTCTTATTTCATCAGTGACATCAGCTCTTACTCTCCTTTGAACACCACCACACATTCTTACTCCTCTCCCCCTACCTCTCATTCTCCCTTGTCCTGGTCCAGCTACTCCTCTGCCTGGTCCAGCTACTCCTCTGTCTGGTCCAGCTGCTCCTCTGCCTGGTCCAGCTACTCCTCTGCCTGGTCCAGGTACTCCTCTCCCTGGTCCAACTATTCCTCTCCCTTGTCCAGACATCATTTATTCTCTCTCTGTGTTGTTCTGTATCCACACTGAATAAAATCAATCCAAAGAGTCCCCTTTTACTGTGTACGCCATGTAATTGAAAGAACTTCAACACCTGGCTATGTCTCCCGATTGAGATTGGAATCAGCTGTGGTTGGTCTATTTTACACAACTTACAGAAAATCAGCTATTTCCCAATGTTTCAATGATCTGTTCATTCAAAAATGTGACCACCTGGATTCGGGCTTATGTAGCAACATTTGAATTTCTGTTTTTTACATTGGATAAAAGTATAGACTCAGAGCTACAGAATTGTATATCATACACTGCATTTGAGGAAACAATTGGAAAGTATTCTACTTTGAAAGTTTGAAACTTGTAAACTCACTTTTGAGAAAACTGTCTTTCAATATTTTGGTACTCCTATTGGAGAGCCCTTCTTTGTCTACACCCATTCAGCATTGTTCACACCCTCTTAAGCCTTAACCCCACCCATCTCTTTAAGGGTTGATCCGTGCGTTCTGTACTAACTTGCCAGCTACTTCCAAACATCTAAGAGAGAGAGCTCACTGAACATTACTCGCCCTAGCAGAGCTGGTTAGGCTGTTACGTTATCCAGAGTGTTGGTGACCAGGTTCAAAGCCTATGGCTATAACTAGTCAAGCAAATGTGCCTGAGATACGAAGAATAAGATCATACACAACGTTAGCTAGCGACCCAGCCAGCTAACATTAGCTAGCTAACAGTACACTTAAAATGAAACCACTTTCTGTCAAAATTAGAAAAGTGTAATATCTGAAAAGGTAGCTAGCTAGACTATCTTACCAGTATACATGGTTGGACACGTCTCCTGTCTGATGCCATGCATGGTTGCCCTTCGTTTGACAATGTAATCCAGACGGGTGTTTTCTCCATCTCCTTAGCAATCATACTCAAATTCCACTGATTTCAAAACTTGGTCCTCCAGAAAGGGGAGAGCATACACATAATGTTAGCTAGTGAGCCAGCCAGCTAACGTTAGCTAGCTAACAGTACACTTTAATTTGACATTAGGTTTATGCAGTTTTACTAAACAATATATTTTCTTTAAATGCCGCGTTTGACACGATTACCTAGACATACTGACCAGCTCCAATAGACAGACGCGTACTATATGGCAGACCAATCCAAACTCATCTCTAGGCATGTCCAGCCCACTCATTATCTCAGCCAATCATGGCTAGTGGGAAGGTTGCTCACTTTTTCTGTGGCTAAACAAATTATGCTTGTAATTTAACAATTTTATTCGTATTTACAGATGGCATACACGTTTGATATTAAGGCACATGAAAGTTTACATGTTTGAGAAGGCATTTCTGCCAAAAAAACGCATTTTGATAAAAAAAACATTTTTTATGTTCAAACAGCTCTCCTGTGAAGTTGTGACTTACACCTAGTTTCCTGAATCGGGTCACAAATCAGCTGTTTCGATATAGCTTTTGAGCTGCTGTTGTTGCAGAAGTAAAGGCTTTATACTGTATTTAGGGGTTTTGAACATTAGGTCTTTATTTCTGCCATGTTGTGTGCAAGCATTTGTTAATAAGACAAGAAAGATCCATAATTCTGGTATTGGGTAAGTTTGTATGTAAAGACGATTTAAGCAGAAATGTGTTAATTGACTACATATTCTTTGAAAACAACATGAATTGTGTTAAAGGTATGGTCCACAACAGACGGATGTTGTGCTAACTGAGTTTTGAAAATGTGACTACAGATTGGACAAAAGGATGTTAGCGATTGTAAAAAACTGTAACCTTCTTTAGTTCTCATGGTGTATAGAACATGACAGGGTAAAGTCCATCCATCCCATAGATGGAGAAGAATAACAGAGGGTAGAGGTGGTGAACAACCACAAGTACTTAACAAGAAAAGAGCAGCAACTCAGGGAGCAATGCATGACCCAAAAACAGACAGAATACTAGTGTCAACAACATCACGTGTATATGGAGGGAAGGATAACGGGATGACGGATCTCTAAATGGAACCTGAAGAGGTAGAGAGGTAGCCTAGTGGTTGTTGAGTTCAGGATCTGTGCAGCGGGTACTCCATCTCTCTGACTCTCTCTCTTTCTCTTGCTCTCTCCGCCTCTCTCTTTTTTCTCTTTCTCTCAGTGGCGACCCATCATTTAGGTTTTGAGCACCACCTGTTTAGCTAAAAAAAATATATATGTATTTTTTTTTATGTTGCCTGTTTTGCATGTTATTTTGCCATTAATACGCGTCTCATATCAGTTTGCAAACAATGTAAAAAATAATAATAATTGAGTTAATAAAGCTGTATACAAACATGGTCTCTTTTTGCTTTCTTGATTAAGGCAGCTCCAAAATGCAGGTGCTTCAGCCTAGCTCAGTGCTTTCTGTGGTGGAGGGGCAAGCCAGCGGAAAATATGGTGCGTAAAGGTTGGTAATGTTTTCTAGTTTCTGATTGGCTCAGTGTTCTGTCACTCATGGGGACACTACGTCACTGCAAAATCTACGGGTAGAGCTCGAAAATTCAAGCCCCTTGGGTGCTGCCATAGAGTTACATTAGAAGTGCCCATCCAAGAAGGCTCAAAGTCATTGGTCACAGATATAAAGTCAAATCACGTTATATCTACCGTAGCTTTGATTGGACTGATCATCTCAACATCATACTTTCAAAAATGTTGTCATCATCATGAATCAAGTCGACAATCTTCTGGCAAATCCTTTTCAATATTTGTCATATGAAGAGAAATTGTTGATAAAACATATCGGTGCTCATTGGCCATTGGACATAAACATTACCCAACAAGTTGGAAATCGCAAATTCAACAATGAGTGGTTTGGAAGGAATCAGTGGCTGAATGCAAGCGTTGCAAAGCATCACTAGCCTGCTACTCAGTGGAGTGGGTGTGTGGTCCAAGTCTGGGATTATGGGTCTCTTTTCCAAGCTTAAACGATAAATATTCAACAAGATGGGCCAGAAAAGGTTGCGTCAATCAATCAATCAATCAAAAGTATTTATAAAGCCCTTTTTACATCAGCAGATGTCACAAAGCGCTATACAGAAACCTAGCCTAAAACCCCAAACAGCAAGCAATGCAGATGTAGAAGCACGGTGGCTAGGAAAGACTCCCTAGAAAGGCAGGAACCTAGGAAGAAACCTAGAGAGAAACCAGACTCTGAGTGGTGGCCGGTCCTCTTCTGGCTGTGCCGGGTTGAGATTAGAACAGTACATGGCAAAGATGTTCAAACGTTTATAAACAACCAGCAGGGTCAAATAATAATAATAATCACAGTGGCTGTAGATAGTGCAACAGGTCAGCACCTCACAAGTAAATGTCAGTTGGCTTTTTATAGCCGAGCATTCAGTTAGAGACAGCAGGTGCGGTAGAGAGTCGAAAACAGCAGGTCCGGGACAAGGTAGCACTTGCAGCGAAGAGGTCAGGGTTCCATAGCCACAGGCAGAACAATACATTGGCAATGACTTCTGCCGTGTTCAAAACAACTGGAAACTCTGACCTGGGAAATCTCAGACTTCAGTGAGTTCAAGACAACTGGGAACTCTGAAAAAAACGAGTTCCGACTGGCAAAATACGTTTTCAACGGTCATCCAACTCAAAATTCCAAGTCGAGAACTCTGGTCTCTTTCTAGATCTCCGACCTGAAGATCCCTGACGTCATGATTCAACCTTGTTTTTTCCGAGTTCACAGTTGTCTTGAAAAGCACCATAAATCCAGAGAATGACAGACTGATGACAAAGTTTGATGACAAAATTTGCCCACAAAGGACCGCTGCGCCACCTTCCTATTCAAGTGAGCACAGCACAACAAGGTGAGTCCAAAAATGTCTTGTATGCTGCTGCATAAATGATCTAATATGCCAGGGAGATATGTATACTGTAGCTAAGAAAGTAATACTAAGTGTATGTTGTGTAGTAAGCTGTTAGTAGCCCATGTGCCTCATCCTAATAATTTGGTCCCTTTCCTGTTCTGACTTGGTGGTGCACATGTAGTCTATAGCCTGTTTTAGAAAAATGTAATCATTGAATATTGTAAGAACTTTCATTGTCTACTTATATGCCCCCTTTATTTATCCTACGGTTCTGACTTGATGTACAGGGAGAATACTGTAAGAACGGCCCGTGTTCTGATTTCTGTCACTGTACATTTCAAAAGTGCTGAACAAATAGTTATATTGACTATGTCCGTCCTAGCTCGATCAATAATGTCTTCATCTAAATTATGAATTGCCTCTTATTCGCATGTTGTTCTCTTATGTCGTAGTTTGTACATCTCAATTGTTAGTAGAAATCAGGCAGGGCCTGCAAACTATTACAGACTACAAAGGGAAGCACAGCCACGAGCTGTCCAGTGACACGAGCCTACCAGACGAGCTAAATCACTTCTATGCTCGCTTCGAGGCAACATTCACAAGGCCGCGGGGCCAGACGGATTACCAGGATGTGTGCTCCTGGCATGTGCTGACCAACTGGCAGGTGTCTCCACTGACATTTTCAACATGTCCCTGATTGAGTCTGTAATACCAACATGTTTCACGCCGACCACCAAAGTCCCTGTGCCCAAGAACACTAAGGCAACCTGTCTAAATGACTACAGACCTGTAACACTCACGTCCATAGCCATGAAGTGCTTTGAAAGGCTGGTAATGGCTCACATTAACACCATTACCCCAGAAACCCGAGACCCACTCGAATTTGCATACAGCCCAAACAGATCCACAGATGATGCAATCTCTATTGCATTCCACACTGCCCTTTCCCACCTGGACAAAAGGAACACCTACGTGAGAATGCTATTCATTGACAACAGCTGTACCCTCAAAGTTCATCACTAAGCTAAGGATCCTGGGACTAAACACCTCCCTCTTCAACTGGATCCTGGACTTTCTGTCGTGCCACCCACAGGTGGTGAGGGTAGGTAAAAACACATCCGCTACACTGATCCTCAACACTAGAGCCCCTCAGGGGTGCGTGCTCAGTCCCCTCCTGTACTTCCTGTACTCACCCACGACTGCGTGGCCAGGCACAACTCCAACACCATCATTAAGTTTGCCAACAACACAAAAGTGGTAGGCCTGATCACCGACAACAACAAGACAGCCTATAGGGAGAAGGTCAGAGACCTGGCCGGGTGGTGCCAGAATATCAACCTATCCCTCAACGTAATCAAGACAAATGAGATGATTGTGGACTACAGGAAAAGGAGGACCGAGCACGTCCCCATTCTCATCGACGGGGCTGTAGTGAAGCAGGTTTAGAGCTTCAAGTTCCTTGGTGTCCACATCACCAATAAACTAGAATGTTGTCGGTGATTAGGCCTACCACTTTTGTGTCGGTGGTAGTAAATGGAACCTGTACGGTGGCGACATGGAGCCTACATGCAGAGGAGGAACACAGAGACAAAAAGATAAGAGCTAGTAGTGGTAGTAACCACGTACTATACCGTCTATACAGCAGAAAGGTCGAAGCAATCATACCCCTTCGGGAACAGAAGATTTATGGTCCCTGTGTGGCTCAGTTGGTAGAGCATGGAACTTGCAAGGTTCAAATCCCATGGGTGACCAGTATGAAAATGTATGCGATGCTACTGTAAGCTGCTCTGGAGAAGAGTGTCTGCTAAATTATTTAACTTCTTTGGGAGCAGCGCATGAGGTGACCGTTTTGGAGAGCCTGGCGTGCCCAAAGTAAAAATGCCTCCCATTCTAAAAGTGTTAACATTTTGTCTGTGAGTATAACAGAAAGGATATGGCAGGCGAAAACCCGAGGAATTTCTGTCCTGGAAAAAGTGGTTTTGACACATTGCCTCATTTGGAACCCCTCCCTTATGGAAATGCCCATATAAGGGCATATGAATGCAGTACCTATTGCTTCCTCTGGATGTCAACAGTCTCGAGAAAGTGTTCTTTTTAGATGCTTTTAGAGCAGAGAAGAAGACGAATAAGGAAGTGTCCACACAGATGTCAATAGAAGTAAATGCGCGCTCCCGGCTGGCGCGTTCTTTGTTTTTTTCCTTTCTTATCGCCCAGTTTATATTCCGGTTGAAATATTATACTATTTATACATAAAAGTGTTCCTAAGGATACATTTAAAATTATGTTTGATTGTTCTTGGACAAGTTTATAGGTATAAATTGAACAAGTTCTCTTCACGTTTCAATGGACGAATGGAGGCTGTATAAACTCATTATAACGCGCCAACCAAACAGAGATTTAGGGATATAATACATTCGTTGGACACTTGGGAAGCCCTCTGCAGAAGTTCTTCAAAAGGTAAATGATTTGTTTTCGCTGTGAAATGTGTTTTCTGTGAACCGTGGAGGCTTATGAATTTATGGTAATGGGAAAAATATGTTAGGTGCTACCCTCAAACAATCAAATGTGGTGCTTTCGCCGTAAATACTATTTGAAATCTGACAACGCTGTGATATTGCCAAGAAGCAGAGCTTTTGATGACTATGCAACACTTGTATATTGATGCATGTTTAATAATTCAACTTTTGGATTTTGAATTTGGCGCCTTGCATTTCACCTGGTAGTGTCGGGAGTGGGGCGCTAGCGCCCCAGCGCACCTTGCTGCTCCTTAAGAAGTTTTAACGCCCACATCTGACAGCTGTCTAAGTTATATTGGTAACTATAATGGTGCCTGAGCCCTCATCATATATGCTCCATTCCTTATATAGCCATTGTGTCTCAGCACTTAGTGGACAGTCTAAATTCTGCCTGCTAATATTGGAAATGCAATCTCAGTCAAGTTGTCTGCTACCACATAACCCCCCTTTGGGACTAAATAGCCCCACACAAAAACACACAAATACATCAAAGGCAAGGGAGCATCAATCATCAAGCACTGGTGCAAACGTCCCCCTATCCGGCCTAAGATTGGAACTCCACAAACTCAAAGACAAGACCAAACATCTCCATTCACATACAATGGATAGGAGTAAAAGATCCAATCTATACAAATACAAAGTAAAATACAACTTAAAATACAATGTAAAAACATAAGCATGTAGTACATAGCCTTGCCTGAGGGCATCTTAGTACTGTGGAAGATATGAAAAACAATAAACCATCACAAATAATGATACAAGGTTATACATATTGTGACAGTTCAGTCATCAATCAAGCACATTCCTCATCCTTACATAGATGACATCTTCTTTGTCTCATTGTACAGAAAAATGGTTCTAGTTAATGATGATATCCGTCTCTCATCCTTAGTACACCACTTGCAACGTTTACCTTTGTGACAAGGTTTATGTACATGCACAACTTCCAAGTCATTAGTCAGATGCTTTACTGAAAACATGAAAACCTTGATCACTTCAATCATAGCAAGCATATCCTCCTCCTGGAGTTACCTCATATAGACAATTTGGGTTACCAGTCAATTGGTCCTCCAAGAGCATTAAAAACTACACCATGTCTATTTGTCTACTCTTCCAGGAGCCCCAATTACAGAATTAACCTATAAAGCAATTAACTCCTAAACTTAACCCCTCTGCATGTATGTCTACAGTGAAATCTAGTCTCTCTCTTTAGCTCCTCTTCTTCTGTTATGGTGTTTTCAAGCTCACCCATTACATGGTGGACCTTACTTCTTGTGAGAATTATGCACCCACCAAAGAGAGACATCACAATCTTTACCACTGCAGGTGTTGTAAGGAGTACCTCCAGCCAGGTGTATCTTGATGTACACTCAATCTCCAGAATTCAACCTATGCCCTTGGTCATCTCTGCTTTCACCTGAAGATATGCACACTGCAACACATGCATTATTTCCTGACATCATTTGTGACATTTGAATAACTGCATCCCCTGTACACCCATCAGTTCCCGACACTACCCGGTGAAATGTAAGGCACCAAATTCAAAATCCAAAAGTTGAATTATTAAACATTCATCAATATACAAGTGTTCACTCAACTTATTGTGGGAAGCTTGTGGAAGGCTACCCGGAACATTTGACCCAAGTTAAACAATTTAAAGGCAATGCTACCAAACACTAATTGAGTGTATGTCAACTTCTGACCCACTGGGAATGTGATGAAAGAAAGAAAAGCTGAAATAAAATAATTCTCTCTACTATTATTCTGACATTTCACATTCTTAAAATAAAGTGGTGATCCTAACTGACTTAAGACAGGGAATTTTTACTAGGATTAAATGTCAGGAATTGTGAAAAACGGAGTTTAAATGTATTTGGCTAAGGTGTATGTAAACTTCCGACTTCAACTGTGTATAGGGCAGCAGCCTCTAAGGTGCAGGGTTGAGTAACCGGGTCGTAGCCGGCTAGTGTTATCTATTTATTTGCGCATTTCATGATGACAGTCCCTCTGTCTTTTATCAGACCACTAAAAGTGTGTATGAGTAATGTCACGTTTTCCATTCTTCCTCTAATCTAGTGCCAATCCATCTGGTGCATCCATTTATCTGACCTCCCCCTCTCAGCGTTGGGCCAGTAACCGAAAGGTTGCTGGATCAAATCCCAGAGCTGACTACGTAAACATCTGTCGTTCTGCCCCTGAGCAAGGCAGTTAACCCACTGTTCCCTGGCGCCATAGATGTGGATGTCGATTATGGCAGCCCCCCGCAACTCTCTGATTCAGAGGGGTTGGGTTAAATGTGGAAGACACATTTCAGTTGAATGTATTCAGTTGTACAACTGACTAGGTATCTCTCCCTCCCTCGTCTCCTTGTACTCCTCTTTGTACTCCTCCTCCTACTCTCTCCTCTTTCTCCTCCCCCTCCTCCCTCTCTTTTTCTTATTTTTCTCATGGCGTCAGGTAATTCTCTCAGTATGCCCTTTGCTGTCAATAATGGCCACGAGATGGGCACATACTGTATGCCAGCTTCTAAGTCATGAGACTGTTTAATGTCCCCACTACTTGGCACTGTCCCAGAATAGTTCCATCCTTAGCACCCCCATTGCTTGAGTACCCACATTGTGTACCAGGTGCCAGCCTATAAAAGACATGTAACCATTGCCATTAGACCCAGCAGTATTAGACACTTCTCTTTATTTTGTATTTATTTTTTTAATTTGGGAGGTAGATCAGCTTTAATATTGCAGATAAATTGTAGCTTCCGTCAATGTAATGTCTGAATCATTTTCAATCCCCCATATATAAATCTGCCAATATACTGTATATATTATATACACTACCGTTCAAAAGTTCGAGGTCACTATGAAATGTACTTTGTTTCTGGCCATTTTGAGCCTGTAATCGAACCCACAAGTGCTGATGCTCCAGACACTCAACTAGTCTAAAGATGTCCAGTTTAATTGCCTCTTTAATCAGCACAACAGTTAGGTAGATATTCCATAAAAAAAGCTGCAGTTTCCAGCTACAATAGTCATTTACAACATTAATAATGTCTACACTGTGTTTCTGATACATTTCATGTTATTTTAATGGACAAACGGTGGTGTATATATATATACATATCTTTTAAAAATATATTTTTCTTTAATATTTTCCACTAACACTACCACCCGTCCCCTAACACTTAGGCTTCTACTTCCAACTTATACATACTATATACATTTTAAGGACACAATCTATTTTACAATAGTTATATTATGTTTGTTTTTAGTCCTGTCCTTCCTCTTCCCTTAACCTCTCCCATCTGTTTCTGATGCCCATCCAGTTTGATTTCTATTTGCCATATATTTTTAACTGTGCTATTTCACAAAAGTTCTGAACAGACGCAGTATATTTTACATTTGTTATCTTGTTGTTATTAGTCCCATCCTTCAGCTCTTTCAAATCCTCCCATCTATCTCTTAACGCCATCCATTTTGGATTTATTTTTCGCCTGTGCTGTTATATTTTTCAACTGTGATGTCATGCTTCACAAAAGTTCTGAACCTTTCTATTCTCATACTATCTACAGATTGAATATTAAAGATTTGACTATGACTTTTTAAATCACCCAGTATTGCTATCTGCAGCGTTAGTTCTAGGTAAATGTTGCAATTCTTCAGCCATTCCTGGACCTGTGACCAAAAACAATCTACATATGGACAGTACCAAAATAAATGATCTAATGACTCTGTCTCTTCACAACAAAATCTGCAGAGCTGGGAAGGTTGTATCCCCCATATATAAAACATTCTATTGGTTGCAAGAATTTTGTATAATAATTTAAATTGAAAAGTTTTGAATCGGACGTCATTAGTTCATAAAAACCATGTGCCATGGAAGTGGTACATCGAAAATCTCTTCCCAACTATTTTGCAATCTACATGGCACAGCTGTCAATTGTTTGGTCCTTAAATTACACTGGTATATTTTTTTATTTCTCACAATTTTCTTTAACCAATTTTGGTCTTTAATGCAGGGCCGACAGACAAGTTCCATACTTTTTCCCACTTCCACTTGCCTCTCCCATTTTTGCGGTAATGCTGCAATTAGTTGGTTGTAATTTTGGGCAGCGCACACATTTCCATGTATTTTTGTAAGCTGCATGTGTGACATAACTCCCCCCGTCCTATTTTTGATAGAATTTACAAAGATTATACCTTTTTTATACATTTAATCAAAAAGTATGTATTTTTTTTATCAATTAGTATATTTGAGTTTAACCACAATATTTGTTGGATTATTTCTTATATCTTTTCTGGTGGATCAAACTGAAATTGCAGCCAACTTTCTATTGCTTGTTTTAAAAATAATGCTATGTTGGAGATGGTTAAGTTTTCAAATAACCGAAAGTGAGAGGTTGTAATCTGAATACATTCTTACTAATTTGCTAGAGAAGCAGTTCGGATTTAAGTATAACTTTGTATGAATGACGCCTTTAGTGAGAGGTCTTATGCTTTCTCCAATGCTTTTTATATAAATAGGCCCTTTTAATTTTGTCTGGCTTGCCATTCCAAATAAAATTGAATATTTTTTGCTAATACAATTTAAAAAGCAGGTCGCTAGGTGTAGGCAAGAACATAAGCAAATAGGCAAACTGAGATATAACTATAATATAACAGATTTTTCCACAAGTAGACATTCCATGGTGGCAAGATCTTATCTACTGTATTTTTGCTAACTTTCTATAAAAAATTATTGGAGTGAGAATATTTCTTTCTTTCAGTATTTGTATACCGAGTATGTCCACATCCCCATCAGACCATTTTATTGGTAAACTACACCGTAATGTAAAAGTAGATTTTTTTTGTGAGTACATTTATCATCATTTGGTTTTAATCCAGAGAGGTTAGAACAAGTATCCAGATCCTCTATGAGGCTGTGGATGGATCCAAATTGTGGATTAAAAAGAAAACATGAATCATCAACGTACCTTTGTTTTTAAGCCCTGGATTTCTAACCCCTTAATATTGTTGTTGGTTCAGATTTTAACAGACAATATTTAGATGGCAATAATAAATATATGCCGATAGTGGACAACTTTGTTTTCCTCCTCTTGACAGTTTAAAACTTTCTGAGAAGTAGCCACTATTTACTATTTTACACATAGGGTTACTATACATAACTTTAACAAATTTTATAAGAGTTTCTCCAAAATTGAAATATTCCAGGCACTTACATGTAAACTCCAGTCGTACTTCATCAAAGGCCTTTTCAAAGTCAGCTATGAATACCCGGCCTGGTTTCCCAGACTTTTCATAGTGTTCTATTGTTTCCAGTACTTGTCTTATATTATCATCAATGTATTGTCCATGTAAAAAACCTGTCTGATTAGGATGAATAATATCCAACAATACCTTTTTATTTCTATGTGCTAAGCATTTTGCTAGAATCTCTGCATCATAACACTGAAGTGTAAGAAGCCTCCAATTTTTTTTATGGACTGGATCTTCATATATAACACTTGGATCCTGTTTCAGTAATTATGAAATCAGACATTCTTGTTGAGTGTCTGATAATCTACAATTTATATAGGAGTGGTTAAAACATGCTAATAACGGTCCTCTGAAAAAGGACTGTTATTAGCAAAAAAGGTTCTGGTATGCCATCCAGCCCTGGAATTTTCCCGGACTTAAATGAGTTCCTCCTCTGTAATGTATTAGACACTTCTCTTTACACCATGCCTAATTCTTTTACCCTAATAGAGTGAGGTGAGTGACCTAGCACCTTATCATGTAGGAAGTGAATGCACAGAATGCACAGAATGCACAGAATTCGCAGAAGAAAAATGCACAAAGGAAAAATAAGTTAAATTCATGGATATAAATAAATTGTGCTGGTAGCATAATGGAGGTAGTTCGGTGAACCATATTGCATGATGACTAATGTTGCCTGAGATCTGAAGACTTACAGTTAAAGTCGGAAGTTTACATACACCTTAGCCAAATACATTTAAACTCCGTTTTTCACAATTCCTGACATTTAATCATAGTAAAAATTCCCTGTCTTAGGTCAGTTAGGATCACCACTTTATTTTAAGAATGTGAAATTTCAGAATAATAGAAGAGAGAAAGATTCATTTAAGATTTGATTTCTTTCATCATATTCCCAGTGGGTCAGATGTTTACATACACTCAATTATTATTTGGTAGCATTGCCTTTAAATTGTTTAACATGGGTCAAACGTTTTGGGGAGCCTTCCACAAGCTTCCCACATTAAGTTGGGTGAATTTTGGCCCATTCCTCCTGACAGAGCTAGTGTAACTGAGTCAGGTTTGTAGGCCTCCTTGCTCACACACGCTTTTTCAGTTCTGTCCACAAATGTTCTATAGGATTGAGATCAGGGCTTTGTGATGGCCACTCCAATACCTTGACTTTGTTGTCCTTAAGACATTTTACCACAACTTTGGAAGTATGCTTGGGGTCATTGTCCATTTGGAAGACCCATTTGCGACCAAGCTTTGACTTGAGAGATGTTGCTTCAATATATCCACCTAATTTTCCTCCTCATGATGCCATCAATTTTGTGAAGTGCACCAGTCCCTCTTGCAGCAAAGCAGCCCCACAACATGATGCGGCCACCCCCATGCTTCACGGTTGGGATGGTGTTCTTCAGCTTGCAAGCCTCCCCCTTTTTCCTCCAAACATAACGATGCTCATTATGGCTAAACAGTCCTATTTTTGTTTCTTCAGACCAGAGGACATTTCTCCAAAAAGTACGATCTTTGTCCCCATGTGAAGTTGCAAACCGTAGTCTGGCTTTTTTATGGCGGTTTTGGAGCAGTGGCTTCTTCCTTGCTGAGCAGCCTTTCAGGTTATGTCGATATAGAACTCGTTTTACTGTGGATATAGATAATGTTGTACCTGTTTCCTCCAGCATCTTCACAAGGTCCTTTGCTGTTGATTTGCACTTTTCGCACCAAAGTACGTTCATCTCTAGGAGACAGAATGCGTCTCCTTCCTGAGCGGTATGACGGCTGCGTGGTCCCATGGTGTTTATACTTGCGTACTATTGTTTGTACAGATGAACGTGGTACCTTCAGGCATTTGGAAATTGCTCCCAAGGATGAACCAGACTTGCGGAGGTCTACAATTTTTTTTTTTGGTCTTTGCTGATTTCTTTTGATTTTCCCATGATATCAATCAAAGAGGCACTGAGTTTGAACGTAGGCCTTGAAATACATCCACAGGTACACCTCCAATTGACTCAAATGATGTCAATTAGCCTATCAGAAGTTTCTAAAGCCATGACATAATTTTCTGGAATTTTCCAAGCAGTTTAAAGGCACAGTCAACTTAGTGTATGTAAACTTCTGACCCACTGGAATTGTGATACAGTGAATTATAAGTGAAATAATCTGTCTGTAAACAATTGTTGGAAAAATTACTTGTGTCATGCACAAAGTAGATGTCTTAACCGACTTGCCAAAACTATAGTTTGTTAACAAGAAATTTGTGGAGTTTTAATGACTCCAACCTGGAGTGTATGTAAACTTCCGACTTCAACTGTACTTTATCTCCCAGACCTAATGCCTAGGCTTTAGCTCATTGGGTCTCATAATGAGACCCGGGTTGGAACCTGGTTCGTCAGTCACACTATTTGAGACAGGCTGTGGATGAGAGGAGAGAGTGACGGCACAGTTGAATGATGTACATTTCTCCTCAAACTAATGTCTAGACTTTAGCTCAGCGGACTAAGACAGTCTTGAGGTGAGCAGCTGCATGAGATGTGGGTTTAAACACTGGTTGGTCACCACTATACGGAACATAGGCTAAATGAGAGTCATGAGTGAGTGACAGCTCATTTGAATGATACAGATGGTTTACGCAAAGACTTCAAAGGAAGACAAACACCAGATAATTGGAGAGGGTGTAATTTCTCAAATCAAATACACTGCTCAAAAAAATAAAGGGAACACTTAAACAACACAATGTAACTCCAAGTCAATCACACTTCTGTGAAATCAAACTGTCCACTTAGGAAGCAACACTGATTGACAATAAATTTCACATGCTGTTGTGCAAATGGAATAGACAGCAGGTGGAAATTATAGGCAATTAGCAAGACACCCCCAATAAAGGAGTGGTTCTGAAGGTGGTGACCACAGACCACTTCTCAGTTCCTATGCTTCCTGGCTGATGTTTTGGTCACTTTTGAATGCTGGCGGTGCTTTCACTCTAGTGGTAGCATGAGACGGAGTCTACAACCCACACAAGTGGCTCAGGTAGTGCAGCTCATCCAGGATGGCACATCAATGCGAGCTGTGGCAAGAAGGTTTGCTGTGTCTGTCAGCGTAGTGTCCAGAGCATGGAGGCGCTACCAGGAAACAGGCCAGTACATCAGGAGACGTGGAGGAGGCCGTAGGAGGGCAACAACCCAGCAGCAGAACCACTACCTCTGCCTTTGTGCAAGGAGGAGCACTGCCAGAGCCCTGCAAAATGACCTCCAGCAGGCCACAAATGTGCATGTGTCTGCTCAAACGGTCAGAAACAGACTCCATGAGGGTGGTATGAGGGCCCAACGTCCACAGGTGGGGGTTGTGCTTACAGCCCAACACCGTGCAGGACGTTTGGCATTTGCCAGAGAACACCAAGATTGGCAAATTTGCCACTGGCGCCCTGTGCTCTTCACAGATGAAAGCAGGTTCACACTGAGCACGTGACAGACGTGACAGAGTCTGGAGATGCCGTGGAGAACGTTCTGCTGCCTGCAACATCCTCCAGCATGACCGGTTTGGCGGTGGGTCAGTCATGGTGTGGGGTGGCATTTCTTTGGGGGGCCGCACAGCCCTCCATGTGCTCGCCAGAGGTAGCCTGACTGCCATTAGGTACCGAGATGAGATCCTCAGACCCCTTGTGAGACCATATGCTGGTGCGGTTGGCCCTGGGTTCCTCCTAATGCAAGACAATGCTAGACCTCATGTGGCTGGAGTGTGTCAGCAGTTCCTGCAAGAGGAAGGCATTGATGCTAAGGACTGGCCCGCCCGTTCCCCAGACCTGAATCCAATTGAGCACGTCTGGGACATCATGTCTCGCTCCATCCACCAACGCCACGTTGCACCACAGACTGTCCAGGAGTTGGCGGATGCTTTAGTCCAGGTCTGGGAGGAGATCCCTCAGGAGACCATCCGCCACCTCATCAGGAGCATGCCCAGGCGTTGTAGGGAGGTCATTCAGGCACGTGGAGGCCACACACACTACTGAGCCTCATTTTGACTTGTTTTAAGGACATTACATCAAAGTTGGATCAGGCTGTAGTGTGGTTTTCCACTTTAATTTTGAGTGTGACTCCAAATCCAGACCTCCATGGGTTGATAAATTTGATTTCCATTGATAATTTCTGTGTGATTTTGTTGTCAGCACATTCAACTATGTAAAGAAAAAAGTATTTAATAATATTATTTCATTCATTCAGATCTATGATGTGTTATTTTAGTGTTCCCTTTATTTTTTTGAGCAGTGTAAATAATAGCACAGCATCACACATTTGATATGCTTATTATATGAGGATCTATTAAACTAAATACATGTAACCAACTCAAAGATTTGATTTGATACCTCAAGTGACTATTGTGTATCTGACAAAAAATAAAGAAGAAAATGAAGCTACGATGAGGCAGACAACCTCTTGTAGAACAGAGGAGTGTGATTAGGATGCCCATCCTGACATCCCAGATGATGATGTGTTGCTTTTATTTTTTTTAAATTTATTTCACCTTTATTTAACCAGGTAGGCAAGTTGAGAACAAGTTCTCATTTACAACTGCGACCTGGCCAAGATACAGCGAAGCAGTTCAACACATACAACATCACAGAGTTACACATGGAGTAAAACAAACATACAGTCAATAATACAACAGAAAAAAACTAATCTATATACAGAATGGTGTATACAGGTGTATACATATATAAAGTATACAGAATGGTGTCGTCTGCGTAGAGGTGGATCAGAGACTCACCAGCAGCAAGAGCGACATCATTGATATATACAGAGAAGAGAGTCAGCCCAAGAATTGAACCCTGTGGCACCCCCATAGAGACTGCCAGAGGCCCGGGACAACAGGCCCTCCGATTTGACACACTGAACTCTATCGGAGAAGTAGTTGGTGAGCCGTGCGAGGCAATCATTTGATAAACCAAGGCTGTCAAGTCTGCCGATAAGGATGTGGTGATTGACAGAGTCGAAAGCCTTGGCCAGATCAATGAATATGGCTGCTCAGTAATGTCTCTTAACGATGGCGGTTATGATGTCGTTTAGGACCTTGAGCGTGGCTGAGGTGCACCCATGACCAGCTCTGAAACCAGATTGCATAGAGGAGAAGGTATGGTGGGATTCGAAATGGTCAGTAATCTGTTTGTTAACTTGGCTTTCAAAGACCTTAAAAAGGCAGGGTAGGATAGATATAAGTCTGTAGCAGTTTGGGTCAAGAGTGTCTCCCCCTTTGAAGAGGTGGATGACCGCAGCTGCTTTCCAGTCTTTGGGAATCTCAAACGACACGAAAGAGAGGTTGAACAGGCTAGTAATAGGGGTTGCATTAATTTCGGCAGATCATTTTAGATAGATAGGGTCCAGATTGTCTAGCCCGGCTGATTTGTAGGGGTCCAGATTTTGCAGCTCTTTCAGAACATCAGCTAACTGGATTTGGGAGAAGGAGAAGTGGGGGAGGCTTGGGCGAGTTGCAGGGCGTGCAGGGCTGTTGACCGGGGGTAGGGTAGCCAGGTGGAAAGCATGGTCAGCCGTAGAAAAATGCTTATTGAAATTCTCAATTATTGTGGATTTATCGGTGGTGACAACGTTTCCTATCCTCAGTGCAGTGGGCAGATGGGAAGAGGTGCTCTTATTCTCCATGGACTTTACAGTGTCCCAGAACTTTTTTGAGTTTGTGTTGCAGGAGGCAAATTTCTGCTTGAAAAAGCTAGCCTTGGCTTTCCTAACTGCCAGTGTATATTGGTTCCTGACTTCCCTGAAAAGTTGCATATCACGGGGGGCTGTTCGATGCTAATGCAGAACACCACAGGATGTTTTTGTGCTGGTCAAGGGCAGTCAGGTCTGGAGAGAAACAAGGGCTATATCTGTTCCTGGTTCTGAATTTCTTGAACGGGGCATGCTTATTTAAGATGGTGAGGAAGGCACTTTTAAAGAATAACCAGGCATCCTCTACTGACGGAATGAGGTCAATATCCTTCCAGGATACCCGGGCCAGGTCGATTAGAAAGGCCTGCTCGCTGAAGTGTTTTAGGGAACGTTTGACAGTAATGAGGGGAGGTCGTTTGACCACAAACCCATTACGGATGCAGGCAATGAGGCAGTGATCGCTGAGATCTTGGTTGAAAACAGCAGAGGTGTATTTGGAGGGCAAGTTAGTTAGGATGACGTCTATGAGGGTGCCCGTGTTTACGGCTTTGGGGTTGTACCTAGTAGGTTCAATGATGATTTGTGTGAAGTTGAGGGCATCAAGCTTAGATTGTAGGATGGCCGGGGTGTTAAGCATGTCCCAGTTTAGGTCACCTAGCAGCACGAACTCTGAAGATAGATGGGGGGGCAATCAGTTCACATATGGTGTCCAGAGCACAGCTGGGGGCAGAGGGTGCAAGCGGCAACAGTGAGAGACTCAAGCGGCAACAGTGAGAGACTCATTTCTAGAAAAGTGGATTTTTAGAAGCAAAAGTTGAAATTGTTTGGGTACAGACCTGGATAGTAAGACAGACCTCTGCAGGCTATCTCTGCAGTAGATTGCAACACCACTTGCAGAGGAGGCTGGTGGGAGGAGCTATAGGAGGACGGGCTCATTGTAATGGCTGGAATGGAATAAATGGAACGGTATCAAACACATCAAACATATGGAAACCACAGGTTTGACTCTGTTCCATTTAATCCATTCCAGCCATTACAATGAGCCCATCCTCCTATAGCTCTTCCCACCAGCCACCTCTGGTTTCTTGTGATCACAATAAAATTAACAAGGCAAAAAAAGACTCCTGGTGTTGTCTGGAAGGTTCCATATGACTAACACACACACTCACGTGCAAGGACGCAGATACACAAGCACACACAGGCACACACAGGCACACACAGACATGCACACGCACACGCACACACGCACATCTCCTCCCAGACAATGGGTCTATGGCAGGTTCAGGTGTGTTCTCACTGAGAGGATGATTAGTCCAATCCCTGTAACCGCTCATTCTCCTACAAGCTGTTTAAAGGTCCAATGCAGCCGTTTTTATCTAAATATGAAAGCATTTCTGGGTAACAATTATATTACCTTGGTATGATTGTTTTCAATCAAAATGGTCAAAACAAAAAAAAAGCTTCTTAGCAAAGAGCAATATCGCAAGCAAGAATTTTACTAGGACTGCCTGGGAGTGGTCTGAGTGGGGAGGGGAAAACTGAAAACTAGAGAGGCAGAGAGGTTTGGAACTCTCTTATTGGTCTATTAAAGACATGCTCCAGAACTTTGGCGACAACTAAGTATTTTTTGAACTTCCTGCTTTGTGGGCTTGAAGTGTCAATGTGTAGTTCATACATGCATAATCTATGAGCAGAATTACTGTCTTACCTCAATTAGCCACAAAATACTTTGTTTGAAAGCAACTGTTTTTCTGGAAAGTGGCGCTCACGAGACAAAAGTGGTCAGCTCTGCTGTGTTTCCATGATGTGCCTCTTGCTGAATGTCACTCAAATAGCGAGACGGTGAAGCTTATTGGCTTGAACTCATATTGCCAGGGGGCTGGCCCACGTGGGCGAAAATGTAGGGAAAATGGCACACAGCTGCAAAACAGGCTGAAAATGGTGCACAAATGGTGCACACCAAAACAGGCTGAAATTTCAGGCAGTCTTTTCAAACAGCTTTTACACTAAAAGGGCATGATCACCATGTTCACTATTTCACAGTATTATTGCAACCTTGTATTATATATAAATCATGTTATTGTCTGCACTGGGCCTTTAACAAACAGCTGCTCATCCTAACTCATTTTCTGAAACTAATGTACAGTAAATTGGTTTGTTACTGCCTGTTCAGTTGTCTCATAGGGCTTAAAGCACGTCACATCTTCCCTCTCTCTCTCTCTCTCTCTCTCTCTCTCTCTCTCTCTCTCTCTCTCTCTCTCTCTCTCTCTCTCTCTCTCTCTCTCTCTCTCTCTCTCTCTCTTCCACACAACATTGTTATACATTCCCATATGTACCCAGCTGTGAATCTAACATTCATTGACGCTTACAATTTCCACTAGCTCATGGTTGTACCTCTACTCAACAGGACATGTCCAGGAGGGTAGAATCAATCATCCTACTGATACCCTATTGGCTTCATGGAAAACTGAACATAAAGCCCACTCTGAGGAGTCTGTGCAATAACCATCTGTCGCCTACTCACAAATGGTCAGAGTCAGAGTAAGACATTCACAACACACAATGCAGTGTTCCTTCAGGTAGTCGGAGTGAGCCATTACGCTCACCGTTTGAGATGCTAAACAACATGCAGTCAATTGTCAATATGTGTAGTACATGACTGGTGTCTTTGGCAATCTCTTAAGTGACTTTCATCCATGGATACATTTCCTCATAGTAATAGTACAATATAAGTGTTCTAAGGGTCTTTTATCATGTGGAAAATGGAAAGATTGAATTGTCTTTACAGGTGTAGGATCTTAATTTGAGCCAGTTTGTTACAACAGGAGTGGAAATTACAAACGTTGGAAGCCTTTTTAAACCTTGAATACACTACAAGTTTGCACGGGAACATTCTCAGCAACAAGAGTGGTCAAATTAAGGTCCTACATCTGTAGATCCACAGATGTGTATCATTAACCTGTCTAGATGGAGGGTCACCTTGATGTAGCTGGTAAATACCAACCCAACATACACGCCATTTCCTCGATATCTCCCACATATCACTCTTTCTTTTAGATCAATTGTTTTTATCATATGATCAAGCAAGTAGGCATGAATAATCAGTACTGGACAAATAATAGTTTCATTATCAGAGCACATCCAACACATTTTCACATGGTATTCAATAAACACAGTCAATTCAATAAGCACAACATCTCACATATAACTAACGGCTGCTCTCTGACTTTAATATAATGTTGAGACCAACATGTTGAGTGGTGATGGACCCCAGTATATTACATTAGAACCTCAACTATATGACCTTCTCATTGAAATCTTAATGAATCTCATATCAATCAACCTCTGATCATCTGTTAATCATAGTGACCCTTCCTCTGGGTTTGTAAACTCAGTTAGCCTACAGTATCATGCCATATTCAGATTTGTAGAAGTAGACCCTACTCATCCTCAAACCAGTGTGCCGAGTCGTGCTGGACCAGAGTAGATTACCTCTTAATCAATATAACATGTTTCTGAAACTCATATCCCTCGTTCTGCGACGACCATCGGATCATCATTGTGATCTTCCATCTTTTGGGTTTCCAAACTCAGTTAGCCTAGAGTATCGTTAGATGTGGAGATACGTAGATAAGCAGTGGACCCTCATCTGCCCTGTGGACATGATTATCCCCAATGACAGTGACTCACAGTAGGTATCTCTCCTAGCTTCCTTGTTGACGTTCAGTGTTGAAGGAAACCCATGTATTAGTTTCTATTTAAATCTACCAATAAGTTAATAGGAGCCACAAAGCCCTGGGGAATACAGGAAGTGAGGTGACAGAATGGCTGCTGGTCTGGGCAGTCAAACATTAGTTAGACGTAATGCATCAGATAGGACGCCACATTTAATTATGCTGTGATGTTGATGATCTGACATCTTCAGGACGCACACAGAGACAAATGACGCTGCCATTCAACAGCGCTGGTGTCGTGACAACCTCTCTCTCATTATTGCTCTCTCCCTCTCTCCCTTTTTCTCTGGCTCTCTCTAGGTCTCCCGTCAAATAGCGTGTACAGTATCTCTTTCCAACCTCTTGTTTCTCCCTCCACCTGCTTCAAGACCGTGTTGACTTTTAAGTAAAATGTAATGACCCTATAACGCTCGTGTATTTTTAAGATCATCATTTCGCCAGACACGACCGTAAAGCCAAGAGATTCAGGTGCTTAAGGTTTTATTCTGTTAGAGGTAACCATAGCACCATGGGCACTGACATTCAGAGATAAAAGGTGCACACACATTTGTGGTGATTAAGAAACCATAAGCATCTTATCAGCTCTTCAACCTCTTATCTACCTGTCTACTCTGTCTCTGCCTAGACCTCTGGCACCTGGTGCACCTACTATAGGCGTGTGCACATAGAGATCCTATTTCTAATTCCTAATTCTATTCGTGTGCACCTGCTGGCCCAGACATAGCAACAGACATGGGTTCAAATAGTATTAGTTTTCTTTAGTTTAGACATTTGTTTGAGCCTCCCTGGAGTGGCAGATGGTCCAACAACTCCAATTTGAACCCTGATCTGAACAGCAACCGTACTTCAGAAAGTGGATCTTACTATGTGTGTATTTCCCTCTTTCCAATATCTGAAACCGATGAGTAGTGTTTTAAATTAGTCTTTCATATGTTAGACCCTTGTAAAAGATGAAACCATGTGGAGAATGAGCAGTGTGTCTTACATGAATCTTTGTGAGACCCTCCTACTTAAAATATAAAACCACAGTTGAACAATGAATGAGTCATTTGTGGTGCTATCTCTTATGAAATACTATCTGCCATTTGTGTTTACTATGACATATCTGTTATGAACAATAATCAAATCACCAGAAGAAGGGTTGTCTTTTAGATGGCAGTTGTCATTTACAGAGGAGAGGCTTTGAGGATAGCCCAGGGTCATCAATCTTATGTGTGTGTGTATTTATGTGATATGTGAGCAGCGTGACTGAGCCCAGGGTTATCAATGTTAATGTGAATGTGTGTGTCTGTGTGTGTGTGTCTCTGTGTGTGTGTGTATGTGTATGCGTGCGTGTGTTTATGTTATACGTGAGTAGTGTGACTGTGTGTGTATGTGTATGTGTGTGTGTGTGTGTGTGTGTGTGTGTGTGTGTGTGTGTGTGTGTGTGTGTGTGTGTGTGTGTGTGTGTGTGTCTGTTTGTCTGTCTGTCTGTCTGTGTGTGTGTCTGTCGGTCTGTGTGTCTGTCGGTCTGTGTGTGTGTGAGAAGTGGCTCTAAGGAGAACGTTGGGTCATCAATCACAGTGTGTTGTAGTGTGTGTGGGTGTTTTATGTCCTGTCCCCTCTCTATCTACACTACACAAATATGATGACATAATAATATGACAATCAACAGGATGTCATCTTCTCCTGGATAATCACCCGCAGACAAAATAACTGTCCTGGAAATATGGATTGTAAACATAAATAAAGTGAAACACACGTAGGCAGACACGCATGCACAAAAGTCATACGCACACAGGCACACACAGGCGCACACACACAGTTGATATCATGGGCGTACTGACCTAGGCAGTAGTAGGGTAGTAGCTCTAACTCAGTGGTCTACTACTGTCTCTATGTTGATCTTGACTTCATTGATCAGTCTAACTCTTAGGAACACATTTAACAGCTCTGCTCTAGAGAATGGGAAATGTACTGGGGTCTGTCAGAATTCATTATCCTTCGTGTCCTCACACCTGGAAAGCAATAAGCACAGCTCCTTCAACAAGATCTCATAGTTTCCTTTTGAATTTTTTTTGATACATTCATTCCATGTGGTTACAGGGTGAACTCCACATGGTTACAGGGTTAATTATGTGTGGTTACAGGGTTAAACAGAAACAGAAACAACTCAATGGTCAACAGTTTAGGCATTAATTCCGAGTGGTTAAGGTTAGGGCTATGGTTTGGGGAAGGCTTAAAGCAAAATGTTTCAAAACGATTCTCTATTTAGATCAAGGATCATCAAGTATTCTTGTGAAGTGCGGTGGCGCACACTTCCACATCTGAGCATCACGAGTTTGTGCCCAGTGCTGGGCAATCTTTTTTTACATTTTTACTGTGAGCGCCAAGGAAGGCATATATCGATGTTCTCAGGACCTTGTCAAACGTCCAAAATCGAAGTATTTTTCTAGTGATCAGGTTGAGCTCCTTAGGCATCATAGCCTGAGCAATTGGCTGAACCACTGCATGAATAATGTGTTACATTAACCAGGTTTCCATCCAACATTTTTATGCCAGTAAAGTGCTGTACATGTTGGATAAAAGGCCAGATTATTTTTGGGTAAACTTTTCAAATGTTGACAAAAAAATATTTGCTAAACAAGAATTGGTATGTCCAGGTGTTGGTAAAATGTTTTATGCGAGAAATGTCAGTGGACAAGCTTTATATGTGCAAATATTTATATAATAACCATCATATCGAAGTAAACATGGAGTCACGCGATGACATGTTGTGTGGTCCTTGTCAGAAAGCATGCAGTTTATTAGGCTACAGATCAGTCCATGTGAGTGGAGTTGAGCTGTTGAAAATCCTGCTCATTGCTCATGGAACAGTGCACAAAGCTTGCTGCTCCAAATTCGCTCTATTCATTAAAATCGAAATTTAACCAACACCCATCTCTTTTTGTGACTACCTGGACCTACCAATTGTTTTTTAATTACTGAAACCAAACCATATGGGTTTGAATTAAAACTACTTGAAATAAACATAAAAAGATGAATGTAAGAAGCAAACATAATTTTAAATAGGTTACTTGTCATATTAAACAGCATATTAACACTCGAAATATGTCAGGAACGAAAATGAGTTATTTAGGCAATATTATTTCAATTATTCCAAGGCTATAGCCCACAAAGAAATAGTGCCATTGGCTACTAGAGCGCACGTGTCAATACCAGAGTGGGCACACTGGCTACATAAAGCAATCATTTTTGTGATCAAACCATTAGTAGAATTGAAAATGCCATTGAAACCCATTTAAAAACGTGTTTTTTTTATTCGGTACATGGGAATTTAATCGCAAAAGGTATTTTTATGTGCATTGTGTCATCATGCACAGGCTTTTATATGCAACAAGTCAATTCGATGGAAACGCATCTCTGCTGGGAAAATTAGCATATTGTTTTTATGTGGATTTTTGAATGTTCGCATGAACATCTGTCTCCGATTGGATGGAAACCTTGCGATTGACTCCCTTTTTCTTCTCTTTTGTCTGCTTTGTACACACACAAACACAACACACACACACACATAGCATCACAACGTGTTAGCAAAAAGGGAACAAAGCAGAGTGATTTCAGGGTCCTGAGAAAAAGGCAGCCCTTGTTGCCTCTGAAATTACCTTCACACTAAATTCACCATTTCTCCCCGCCATGCTAACATGTTGCCATGACGGATCCATACCATCAAAGGGGCTACTACAATGTCAGCTTGTTACAGCAGTTTGTCCACCAATTTGTTTGTGTAAATGCAGTTTTTTTGCCTGTTTAGGATATTCGAGTAAATATCACACACACACGGACACAAATATAATAAATTAATATTATACTAAACAAAAATATAAACGCATCATGTAAAGTGTTGGTCCCATGTTTCATGAGCTGAAATAAAATATCCCAGAAATGTTCAATAAGCACAAAAAGCTTATTTCTCTCAAATGTTGTGTACAAATTTGTTTACATCCCTGTTAGTGAGCATTTCTCCTTTGCCAAGTTAATCCATCCACCTGACAGGTGTGGTATGTCAAGAAGCTGATTAAACAGCATGATCATTACACAGGTGCACCTTGTGCTCGGGACAATAAATGGCCACTCTAAAATGTGCAGTTTTGTCACACAACACAATGCCACAGATGTCTCAGGTTTTGAGGGAGTGTGCAATCAGCATGCTGACTGCAGGAATTTCCACCAGAGCTGATGCCAGAGAATTTAATGTTAATTTCTCTACCATAAGCCGCCTCCAACGTTGTCATTGTGCTCCCAGTTCTGAAGCTGTTCCTGTCCTGTTACATGTCTGTGCAAAATTATATGTTCACTCTCCGTACCTGCTTCTCTACTCCAGAGTTGGTTCTTAAAGAATGCTGAAGCCACCATTTGAAGCATCGAGGAGTGCTGGCTTTTTGGTCTTGGGTGACGTCGGGTCTCTCCCCCCTGGCGCTCGAGGGAGCTAGGCTGCCCAGCACTACGCACTCCTGCCGCCATCATTACGCACACCTGTTTCCCTTGTCACGCGCATAAGCAATTCGTATGTCGTTGTGTTACCCAGTTCTGACGCTGCTCCTGTCTACTCCAGCGTCTGTTCTGACAGGCAGCCTTCAACGTTGTTTTAGAGAGTTCCAACCAGCCTCACAACCGCAGAACACGTGTCACCATGCCAGCCAAAGACATCCACATCCGGCTTCTTCACCTGCAGGATTGTTTGAGACCAGCCACCCAGACAGCTGATGAAACTGAGGAGTATTTCAGTCTGTAATAAAGCCATTTTGTGGGCAAAAACTCATTCTGATTGGCTGGGCCTGGCTCCCCAGTGGGTGGGCCTGACTCCCAAGTGGGTGGGCCAATGCCTCCCAGGCCCACCCATGGCTTCGCCCCTGCCCAGTCACGTGAAATTCATCTCGATTGTTTTCCTACTCACAAACAAGCAAAGCATAGTACAATTTGTAAAAACTATGAAATAAGGTGCACATCATTTGAAAGATATGTTATGTGCTGATATTATATGCTGATGCTAACGAATGTCGGCTTCCTATACTACCTGAAAACAAGCGTTTCATTATGAGCAGTAAGGGGAGTGAATACAGATGAATTAATGTCTACAGTTATGCAACAATATCAATGAAAGCACATATTTTGAGGGAATTGGATGTAACTGAGCTAATCGAGGGTCTCTGGAACGGAGGTATCTGTGTTCCGGCGCCAACAGAGATGGCAGCCTCGCTTCACGTTCTCGGGAAGCTATGCAGTATTTCGACTTTCCCGAAGCAGATCCTCTGTTTGGTCCACCAACTAGGACAATAGACTGGATCCCAGCCGGCGACCCAAAAAAACAGCGGTGGAGGAGAAGGGGTAGACAGGGCGGTGTTCTGGTCAAGCTCCATAGACGGGCACATCGTGCACTGCTCCCGAGTATACTACTTGCAATGTCCAGTCTCTGGACAAAAAGGTAGACAAAATCTGAGCAAGGATTGCCTTCCAGAGAGACATCAGAGACTGCAACGTTCTTTGCTTCACGGAAACATGGCTCACTCAGGACATGTTATCAGAGTCGGTGCAGCCACATGGTTTCTCCACGCATCGTGCCGACAGAAACAAAGACCTAACTGGTAAGAAGAAGGGCGGGGGGGTGTGTCTTATGATTAACGAGTCGTGGTTTGATCATAACACCATACAGGAACTCAAGTCCTTTTGTTCACCTGACATAGAATTCATTACAATCAAATGCCAACCGCATTATCTACCAAGAGAATTCTCCTCGATTATAATCACATCCGTGTATATCCCCCCTCAAGCTGACACATCGACGGCACTGAAAGAAATTCATTGGACTCTATGTAAACTGGAAACCACATATCCTTAATGGTGGCTGGGGATTTTAACAAGGCTAATCTGAAAACAAGGCTCCCTAAATTTTATCAGCATATCGAATGTGCGACCCGAGCTGGTAAAACCCTGGATCATTGTTATTCTAACTTCCGTGATGCATACAAGGCCATTCTCCGCCCTCCTTTTGGAAAGTCTGACCATGACTCCATTTTGTTGCTCCCAGCCTATAGACAGAAACTAAAACAGGAAACGCCCGTTCTCAGGTTTGTTCAACGCTGGTCCGACCAATCTGATTCCACGCTTCAAGATTGCTTCGAACACGTGGACTGGGATATGTTCCGGATAGCATCAGACAATAACATTGATGTATATGCTGATTCGGTGAGCGAGTTTATTAGCAAGTGCATCGGTGATGTTGTACCCATAGCAACTATTAAAACCTTCCCCAACCAGAAACTGGGGATTGATGGCAGCATTCGCACAAAACTGAAAGCGTGAACCACTGCTTTTAATCAGGGCAATGCAACCGGAAACATGACTGAATACAAACAGTGTAGCTATTCCCTCCGCAAGGCAATCAAACTAGCTAAGCGTCAGAATAGAGACAAAGTAGAGTCACAATTCAATGGCTCAGACACGAGAGGAATGTGGCAGGGTCTACAGTCAATCACGGACTACAAAAAGAAAACCAGCCCCGTTGCGGACCACGATGTCCTGCTCCCAGACAAACTAAACAACTTCTTTGCTCGCTTTGAGGACAATACAGTGCCATCGACACGGCCCGCTACCAAAACCTGCGGGCTCACCTTGTGAGCCAATGTGAGTAAAACATTTAAGCGGCCAGGGATGCCATCTGTGAGGGTTAACAACCCTCACAAGGCTGCCGGCCCAGATGACATCCCTGGCCGTTTCCTCAGAGAATACGCAGAACTGCTGGCTGGTGTGTTTACGGACATATTTAATTAATCCTTATACCAGTCTGCTGTTTCAAGAGGGCCACCATTGTTCCTGTTCCCAAGAAAGCTAAGGTAACTGAGCTAAATGACTATCGCCCCGTAGCACTCACTTCCGTCATCATGAAGTGCTTTGAGAGACTATTTAAGGATCATATCACCTCCATCCTACCAGACACCCTAGACCCCCAGCCCTGTGCAACTGGGTCCTGGACTTCCTGACGGGACAGGCCCAGGTGGTGAGGGTAGGAAACAACATCTCCACCCCGCTGATCCTCAACACTGGGGCCCCACAAGGGTGCGTTCTCAGCCCTCTCCTGTACTCCCTGTTCACCCATGACTGCGTGGCCAAGCAAACCTCCAACTCAATCATCAAGTTTGCTGACGACACTACAGTGATAGGCTTGATTACCAACAACGACGAGACGGCCTACAGGGAGGAGGTGAGGGCCCTCGGAGTGTGGTGTCAGGAAACTAACCTCTCACTCAACATCAACAAAACTAAGGAGATGATCGTGGACTTCAGGAAACAGCAGAGGGAGCACCCCCCTATCCACATCAACGGGACAGTAGTGGAGAAGGTGGAAAGTTTTAAGTTCCTCGGCGTACACATCACGGACAAACCTACACCACCCGATGTCACAGGAAGGCCAAAAAAGATCATCAAGGACAACAACCACCCGAGCCACTGCCTGTTCACCCCGTTATCATCCGGAAGGCGAGGTCAGTACAGGTGCATCAAAGCTGGGACCGAGAGACTGAAAAACAGCTTCTATCTCAAGGCCATCAGACTGTTAAACAGCCATCACTAACATTGAGTGGCTGCTGCCAACATACTGACTTAAATCTCTAGCCACTTTAAATCATAGAAAATTGGATGTAACAAATGTATCACTAGCCACTTTAAACAATTTTGTATATAATGTTTACATATCCGACATTACTCATATCAAATGTATACACTGTACTCTATACCATCTACTGAATCTTGCCTATGCCGTTTGGCCATCGACTCAAATCTCTAGCCACTTTAATAATTAAAAAGTGGATGTAATAAATGTATCACTAGCCACTTTAAACAATGCCATTTATATAATGTTTACATATCCTACACTACTCATCTCACATGTACAGTGGGGCAAAAAAGTATTTAGTCAGCCACCAATTGTGCAAGTTCTCCAACTTAAAAAGATGAGAGAGGCCTGTAATTTTCATCATAGGTACACTTCAACTATGACAGACGAAATGAGAAAAAGAAATCCAGAAAATCACATTGTAGGATTTTTATTTTATTTATTTGCAAATTATGGTGGAAAATAAGTATTTGGTCAATAACAAAAGTTTATCTCAATACTTTGTTATATACCCTTTGTTGGCAATGACAGAGGTCAAACGTTTTCTGTAAGTCTTCACAAGGTTTTCACACACTGTTGCTGGTATTTTGGCCCATTCCTCCATGCAGATCTCCTCTAGAGCAGTGATGTTTTGGGGCTGTCGCTGGGCAACACAGACTTTCAACTCCCTCCAAAGATTTTCTATGGGGTTGAGATCTGGAGACTGGCTAGGCCACTCCAGGACCTTGAAATGCTTCTTCTGAAGCCACTCCTTCGTTGCCCGGGCGGTGTGTTTGGGATCATTGTCATGCTGAAAGACCCAGCCACGTTTCATCTTCAATGCCCTTGCTGATGGAAGGAGGTTTTCACTCAAAATCTCACGATACATGGCCCCATTCATTCTTTCCTTTACACGGATCAGTCGTCCTGGTCCCTTTGCAGAAAAACAGCCCCAAAGCATGATGTTTCCACCCCCATGCTTCACAGTAGGTATGGTGTTCTTTGGATGCAACTCAGCATTCTTTGTCCTCCAAACACGACGAGTTGAGTTTTTACCAAAAAGTTCTATTTTGGTTTCATCTGACCATATGACATTCTCCCAATCCTCATCTGGATCATCCAAATGCTCTCTAGCAAACTTCAGACGGGCCTGAACATGTACTGGCTTAAGCAGGGGGACACGTCTGGCACTGCAGGATTTGAGTCCCTGGCAGCGTAGTGTGTTACTGATGGTAGGCTTTGTTACTTTGGTCCCAGCTCTCTGCAGGTCATTCACTAGGTCCCCCCGTGTGGTTCTGGGATTTTTGCTCACCGTTCTTGTGATCATTTTGACCCCCACGGGTGACATCTTGCGTGGAGCCCCAGATCGAGGAAGATTATCAGTGGTCTTGTATGTCTTCCATTTCCTAATAATTGCTCCCACAGTTGATTTCTTCAAACCAAGCTGCTTACCTATTGCAGATTCAGTCTTCCCAACCTGGTGCAGGTCTACAATTTTGTTTCTGGTGTCCTTTGACAGCTCTTTGGTCTTGGCCATAGTGGAGTTTGGAGTGTGACTGTTTGAGGTTGTGGACAGGTGTCTTTTATACTGATAACAAGTTCAAACAGGTGCCATTAATACAGGTAACGAGTGGAGGACAGAGGAGCCTATTAAAGAAGAAGTTACAGGTCTGTGAGAGCGAGAAATCTTGATTGTTTGTATGTGACCAAATACTTATTTTCCACCATAATTTGCAAATAAATTCATTAAAAATCCTACAATGTGATTTTCTGGATTTTTTATCCTCATTTTATCTGTCATAGTTGAAGTGTACCTATGATGAAAATTACAGGCCTCTCTCATCTTTTTAAGTGAGAGAACTTGCACAATTGGTGGCTGACTAAATACTTTTTTGCCCCACTGTATATACTGTACTACATACCATCTACTGCATCTTGCCTTTGCCGGTCAGCCATCGCGCATCCATATATTTATATGTAGATACTCGTATTCAATCCTTTACACTTGTGTGTATAAGGTAGTTGTTGTGAAATTGTTAGATTACTTGTTAGATACTACTGCATGGTCGGAACTAGAAGCACAAGCATTTCGCTACACTCGCATTAACATCTGCTAACCATGTGTATGTGACGAATAAAATTTGATTTGATTTGATGAGAGATGACTGCCAGTGTGTCTGTGTTCTCCTCAAAGCCAGAGGTATCTGTGTATGAGAGATGACTGTCGGTGTGTCTGTGTTCTCCTCAAAGCCAGAGGTATCTGTGTATGAGAGATGACTGTCGGTGTGTCTGTGTTCTCCTCAAAGCCAGAGGTATCTGTGTATGAGAGATGACTGTCGGTGTGTCTGTGTTCTCCTCAAAGCCAGAGGTATCTGTGTATGAGAGATGACTGTCGGTGTGTCTGTGTTCTCCTCAAAGCCAGAGGTATCTGTGTATGAGAGATGACTGTCGGTGTGTCTGTGTTCTCCTCAAAGCCAGAGGTATCTGTGTATGAGAGACGACTGCCAGTGGGTCTGTGTTTTTCTCAGTCCCATTGAATCCCCATGTCTCCACGAAGACTCCAAAACTAATTAGAACAGGTGTCCCTTCTCCCCGGGGTCATCTACTCATCTACCTGCAGACCATCATGTCCTCCACTACCTCCCCTCCTCATATCTCTTCATTTTGTCTGTCTTACTGCTAGCCAGGTCCATCAGGTGATATGAGACTTTAAATTATCCAGTCCACGTGTCCAAGCCCCCTGTGCCATGGGCATGACGTCGTAACGACTCAGGAAGGCACGCACCTGAAGTTGGCGTCCACTTGAGACCCGGGAAATGGAGGCGGGCGGCTCTTGTTAATTGATGCTCCATAGCAAATGGGTTTGTGAAAGGTTTCGAGGCAGCTGCGGTTGTTCCGGCCTCTGGGTTTGAAACTGAGACTTTTGTAGGCTTTACTGCTCATTACCGCAGTAAGAGTTAAAAGTTGGTGATATGATATTACTCAGCTCAACTCAGCTCAGCTCCCATCAACTTTCATTGGGATGATTTGTGTGTGTCTCGTGGACTGGTGCCCCACCCCACCCCGATCCCTCTTCTGCTGCTTGCCTTCTCTCATGCCTGCTCATCAGAAAGATTCAGGTGGAAATTGATGGGCATGACAGGGATCATGGTGGTTCAGGCAATAACAGAGATGGAGATTGGAAAATACAAAACACTTCCAGATTGCATTATGCACCTACTGATTGCATTGGAGTGGTTGTTATCGGGTCAGTCCGGTTGTTATGGGGTAATGTGCGTGTGTGCGTGCTTGCATTCGTACATGCGTGCGTGTGTCTTTCATTGGAATGATTTGTGCCTCCTTACTCCATCCTTACTAGGCAAAGCAGTCCGTTAAATAAATTGGTGAAAATGATGCAATATCAGTATGATCACGACAATAAAAACAGATGGAGGTTTATTTTCCTACCATTAAGAATTGTGTTGTGTCCCCAAAAAATTCAAAAAGGAAAAATTACAAGCTTGCAACACACCTCTGATTATTCATTATAAATAGGATTTATTACGTTTCTATTCTTCATTGTAACCACAATGTCACAAACAACATACACATACACACAACATGAGAAGGTTAACTTGGTCAAAACATTTCTTTATTAAAGACAATCAGAAATGTTGGTACTTATTTATTTTGATCCAAAGCCACAATGAGTGAGTCACTCAGCTTTATGCTGACAAATACAGTTGTATGCTGCAAAATAGCCTACTAAATAGGCCAAGCCTAAACAAATAAATTAAATTGCCGAAATAAACGAGTACATTTCATAAATAAAAGTAATTAATTAAGTAGCTCAGGTCTTGAAAATAAGGGCAACCTTTTTCCCGTCCCTATCCTCGCTGGACTCTCTTTCATTCAGTTTCTTCTTCACATCAGCAAAGAAGGACTCAGTGTTTCAGAAACTCACTTTATATAGAGGGGCCATCACTCTTTCACTCTGTGGTAAATAAAGCCAGTTTCTTAATTATAGTTTTTTCTTTCTGTTTTTAGAGGGAGAGAAACCAAAAGCCCACCGTGCCTATTTTTCAAAAATCAGCGGTCCACATGTCAAGTGTAATTGCGCCATTGTATTTACCCAAGTTCTCTCTCAACTTTTTTTGTTGTTGCCTGATGCAGGACTCTAGTGCCAAACGAGAGAGACTCTCAGACTGAAACATTCACACCTCCATTAATTTACAAAAGGATAGTCTAATAGCTCAGCTAGTTGTGAAAAATCTCGTAATTTGTGCCACAGTTTAGAGTACCGATAGATCAGCGTTCTAACTCCCCCTTGTGATAGTGTGGTGCAATGACAGAAACTTTTAATTGAGGAACCACTCTACATACATTATGACAGGAGTAACCTGGGTAGCGTTAGCATCATTAGCGTTAGCATCATTCACGTTTAGGTCTCATCTGTGGCTCCAGAGGCTGAAGGCAGAACACCTGGCAGAGCAACACAGCTCTCAGTGGGCTCCTCTATCCTTGCCACACAGCTGGCTAGCCCCCCCAAGCCACAGAGCCCAAACCACTTTCCAGAATCCACAGCGTGCAGCATGCACCTGCACATTTAGTTCATTTCTTGGTTAGTAAGACATCATATAATACCACTCATCTTGGTCATCGAGAGTAGGCCTAACAAACGTCACTGGGGAGAGATGTGCAACACATTAGTCTAAATAAAGACGACCACCTAAATAGGACTTAATAGAAAAGCATGTCAAATGTGTGTTTTCATGGCAGATTTACAAGTCAAATGTATCTGTAACAAATCTAAATAGTGTTTCTGACACTGTGCTCTGACATGTAGTCTACTTTGAAAATCCAACACATCAACGTTCCTGATGTTCTCTTCTGGTTAGAATATAATCTTGTCCCAAGCCGGCTCTCTCTGTCGCATTTGAGCCTGAGTGCAAGGCTAGATAGTTGAATATAATATTGAATATTTGGTTGGAAAGAGGGCCTGGAAACTAAATAATTTTCCAATGGTTTCGTTCTGAACAGAACCATATTTTTATTTTGTTCTGTTCCACTGTTCCAAACAGCAAAATACAGTTTTGAACCGGTTCCAACATTTCTGCTCCTTTTTAAACCTCTGAAATCATGTATTTTTTAAGTTTGACATTAAATTACATTCACCAATCATGAAGTGCGGATAGAGCAGCTTGCTGTGGAGCGGGCAAGCTATAGTTCAGTGAGTTTGTTACATGCGTGATGGAAAGACAAGTGTAGGGTGAGAAATGCAACTGACATGTTGAAGGTGGAGAGAGAGCCCGAGAGGGTGGAGGAGGGGGATTGTGATGACATTAATTATCTGAATTAGACCCACAGAATTATACCTATGGAGGAGCGGCTTCTGTGGAGGGTATTTTAATGTCTTTGAACTTCAGAGTTGGCTTAACATTGGACCAGCAAGGCTAGCTAGCTAACAAGCTTGTGTGTGCAGAGAGACACCAGAATTAAAAACACATATTACCTTTTCGTAGTTAATAAATCCAAAGCGAAATGGGACAGCCATAGTATCCCTAACTAGCATTGAAAAAGTTAATCCATTCTCTAATAAAAAATCTCTCTGAGTCATGCTTGTGACTTCAGTAGGCTACAGCTATGCTTCGGGGGGAAGGGCAGGTAGCCTATACGCACACACGCTGATTTTCAGCTGGCAGGCAGACACTGGAAGAAGTTTCTCATTTACATTTTTGTAGGACTGGAAAAAAAATGCCTGGAATGTAAAATAACATTTTTATTGGTTCACATGCTTTAAAATAATGGTTATGTTCCGAGAAACAGTATAGATCACTTTCGTTCCCGGTTCTGATTCTGTTCCTTGAACATTTTGTTCAGGTTTTCGATTCAGTTCACTAGTTGAAAATACATCTCAAGACTGCAGCAGTTGTAGACAAGAATACAAATAACAGGATGTTTCCTGATGGAGCCAAACACACACACACGCACGCACACACACACACACACACACACACACACACACACACACACACACACACACACACACACACACACACACACACACACACACACACACACACACACACACGGAAACACTGATTACCCCTGTGACAGGACACTAATGTCTTCTTCCTTGCTAAACCACTTTTCTTTCTTTATCAACTGAATGACGAGCAGTAAATGGGCATCAACTCTACCAGAAGCACCAAAACTGTCCTCTGATTTTCAAAAAGTTTGAGGCTAACCAACATTGAAGTGTCTTGTTTTTTCCGGTTTCTCTCTCATTCACCATCTGAATCCTATTCACTGTCATAAAGTGCAGGAACAGATTTTTGAAGAGAATACAAAACACTTTCAGGACCTAACTGGAGAACATTGAAACCAGACACACATGCACTCATGCACTTACACACACGCCAGGCAGATCACTCAAGATTGACTTCGAAATTGGACGTCTGTCCATGTCCTGAGGACGTCGGGAAATGCCTTCAAAACCAGCAATTAGGGGCAACAGTGAGCGCTATTACCATCAAGTATTCCCATGACTCCGGATCCGAAGGTTGCGTGTTCATTCCCAGTGGCAGACACAAATAAAACATTTTTTTACCTTAACCCTTAACTTAACCATTCGGTATGACCATGATATTATACAAATTGTTCAATTCATGTGAAATGTTACAAGTCCAGTTTGTGCAATATGTTAAGAACTTGTGCTTAAGATTCCGGAGTGGATCTTTAATGTTTTAACCCTATCCAAAACCTCAACCCCTTAACTTCTACATTTTACGTTAGGAGAAACATAACGATACTGAGCAGGAGTAAACCCAGGGTGTCATAAGCACTTTGAAATTTGACGTTCGGAGGAACTTAGAAAGTTGATGTTTGGAGAAATGTGGACAAACGTCAGAATCTAAAGTCAAATTGGTCAAACTGTGAGATCATGTTGCACACACACACCTCACAATGAAAGTGTATCTTGTTGCACACACACATTTGAGATACTCCCCTGGACTTTCTCTGGTTGTGTTTATTTCTGGCTTTGCTGTGTCGCCGTTGGCTGTTTACGTATTTCCTGGTAGTGTGTTCACACCTTCTTCAAACGCGCCCCACACACACACACCACATCTGTCCCTGAGATTCATTGACAATCGATCATCAGTTATGTCTCCTCTCATAGCCCACAGATACAGCTGTTTTTACACCCACAAGCTCTACTAACAGCTCCATCCTCTCTCTCTCTCTCTCTCTCTCTCTCTCTCTCTCTCTCTCTCTCTCTCTCTCTCTCTCTCTCTCTCTCTCTCTCTCGTTCTCTCTATTTCTCTATCTCTCCCTTTTTCTTGTTATTCATTATTGTTTTTATTACGTTACTATTTACTTTTTTATCTACTGTAGCAAATTTTGGTCTTAATCTTTAACTCTGCATTGTTGGAAATGGGCTCGTAAGTAAGTGTTTCACTTTAAAGTCTACACCTGCTGTAATTGATTTGATTTCAAGTGACGTCACTCACACTCTCAACTCTTTTGACGAGTTGAAGACTTCAAAACTAGAAAAAGTTGTATTTTTCCCTTTCAGTCCTTAAAAGCACAAATGGATGATACATCAGTGAAGCAGAGTGGAAGGACTATAAGGGTATTATGAGGATATTATCCTGTCTGTGTCTGTTGATGTCCTCCACCAGAGACAAGTATTCTGAAAACAAAGAATATTGATAGAAATGTGCTCCTTCATGGACATCCAAATCTAAAGCAACAATACTGTGTTATAAATGTTTTTGCATGGTCTTTTACTGAGTGGGAGATGTGAACAACAGTTCCAATTCACACTCCTTGAACACACACACAACACACACAGTCATTTACAATGACTGAGGACCCTAGGCTCATACCAATATGTTCTAGCTCTTTTCATAGGTGTTCTACATCAAGGTTATCATCAAATGTAACTCGCAGTTATGGTGACTGTGTCTGGGCACAAGGAATGTGAATGGCACTGAAGCCAGGGAGCATAGGGAAATGATTCATCGACGACCCCGCAGGCCTTTACCATTGACTGCAGTGTACAACATCTTAATTAAACTAGCCACGGTGAAAGGCAGAGGAAAGTGCCCTACATGTTACCTACAACATAAGAAATGGAGAGAGGTATAAAGATAGAGTTTGAATGGTTGAAAAGGACATGGCCATAATAGAGTTTCATATCCTAAGTCATACAAGGTCCACACTCTTCATAAACTGCTTCAGATTCCTTTCCTGTTGTATGACAGTACACTGACAACTCCCCGGTAAATAGAGTCCATTGACAAATGGGTAGTGCATAATCGGCCCGTAGAGTAATGCGACCCAATCAACAAACAAAAATACTGCATCCAATGGGTACAGATACAGCTTTAGAACAAAGTTCTACAGTATTGTACTATGTATTGTATTATGTAGTGTTATGTGACATGCGGTTGTCTCGCCTGGCTATCTTGAGATGAATGCACTAGCTGTGGGTCGCTCTGGATGGGAGCATCTACTAAATGACTCAATTGTAATGCAAGTATATACATGTATTCCATTTGTTGTGTCTTGCTTCCTGTTTGGACCCCAGGAAGAGTAGTCGTTGCCCCGGCAGCAGCCTCACATGTTTGTGTTGCATTATTCAAATGGTTGTGAATCACAGCAGCCCCAGTACTGTCTTTGTCTCTGTTGTTAATGGTGTTGTTTATTTACTGTATGATGCTGGTGTGGTCTACCATGACGCCCTCCGTCTGCTGTGATTGAGTTGACCATGCAACCTGCTGTGTGTGTGTGATTCAGTGGGCTGTCAGACCCCATCATTTCATCGTGTCATCTGTCACCTCCCAATCACTCACTATATTAACTCCTATTGGCAGTAGAGGGTGTGTCTGAAATGGCATTCTATTCCCTATATAGTGCACTACTTTTGACCAGGGCCCAATGGGCTCTGGTCAAAAGTGGTGCTCTCTGTATGGTACAGGGTACCTTTTACGACGCACCGTGGATGTGGTTGAGGTTTCAACCAATTGAGCAAGGTTCAGGGGGTCCCAAGCTCCGGACACGCAACTCAGATCCCCAGTGACTGTAGATGGAACCTCACCACTCAAGGAAATGTAACTTAGGCTCTATTCAGTCTGTATCGCTGGAGCGTTACAGATTGGGGGATAGAAATGTAAAGGTGATTTCCAACTGAGCCAACATATGCAGTGTTTACAACAAATGCAGTTTCCGCTAACGTGGGAGCATTGCTTTTAAACTTTAATCACGCTGTAACGCTGAACTTCTGTGATACAGATTGAACATAGCCCTTACTATCACGTTTCAGGGAAGACCCAGATGCAGACAGTGTCTAAGGAACAAAAGTTTATTACTAGAACAGGGGGGCAGGCAAAACGACAGGTCAAGGGCAGGCAGAGGTCAGTAATCCAAACCAGAGTCCAAAAGGTACAGAACGGCAGGCAGTCTCAGGGTCAGGGCAGGCAGAGGTCAGTAATCCAGTGTGGTGTGACAAGGTACAGAATGGCAGACAGGCTCAGGGTCAGGGCAGGCAGAATGGTCAAAATCGGGAAAACTAGAAAACAGGAACTAGAAACAGACAGGAGCAAGTAAAAAAACGCTGGTAGGCTTGACGAACAAAACAAACTGGCAACAGACAAACAGAGAACACAGGTATAAATACACTGGAGATAATGGGGAAGATGGGCGACACCTGGAGGGGGGGGTGGAGACAAGCACAAAGACAGGTGAAACAGATCAGGGTGTGACACTTCATTCTCATACCCATTGTTTTTGTTTATAATAATATCACATTTAGAGCTCTAAATGGGCAAGTTTTACATCAAATAAATGTGAATGTTTTGCCAAGTAGCACTTGCATGAGTTGTTTCCATCTTCAATTATCTCTTTAGGCATCATCAGCAGTAGTGACGGTTTTGGAGAGTCTGGCGTGCCCAAAGTAAAATGCCTGCCACTCAGGCCCAGAAACTAGGATATGCACATAGGCAGGCGAAAACCTGAGGAATTTCTGTCCAGAATTCTTTTTTGTGTGACATTTCCTCAGTTTGATAGGCTACCTATTGAAATCCATGTAAAATAGCTCCCAGATTGCAGTACCTATGGCTTCCACTAGATAACAACAGTCTTTAGACATAGTTTGAAGGCTTTATCATTGAACAGAACCGAACAGAAGAAGAAAGAGTGAAAGCACCACGGATGTCAATAACTTTTCCTGGGCACGAGACCGTGAGTGCGCCCCACTTTATTTTCCTTTTATATCGTTTAGGATATCATCCGTGTAAAATATAATCTTTAATATTCATAAACGGATACCTAAGGATGCATTATAAATGATGTTTGATTTGTTTGGGCAAAGTTGATAGGTATAATTTGAATGCTTTCTCTTCACTGTACAACGGGCGACTCGACGGTGGATTTTCTGAACATAACGCGCCAACCAAACAGAGATTTATAGATATAATAAATGACTTTTTCTAACAAAAGAACCATGGATTCTCTTGTTTGGACACTTGGGATGCCCTCAGCAGAAGTTCTTCGAAAGGTAAGTGATTTTTTTTAGCTCTTATATGGGTTTTGTGTGACCCGCGCTGGATATGAATTTATGCTAATGCATAAATATGAGAGGTGCTATCCTCAAACAATCAAATGTTGTGCTTTTTGCCTTTTTGAAATCTGACAACGCTGTGATATTGCCAAGAATCAGAGCTTTTGATGATTATGCAACACTTGTATATTGATGAATGTTTAATAATTCAACTTTTGGATTTTGAATTTGGCGCCTTACATTTCACCGGGTGGTGTCGGGATTGGGGCGGTAGACGCAGCACTTCCCAGGAGTCACGTGTATCCTCTGTCCCAGGAGGAGACGACGGCTATGGAAACATATGTCTCCAAATCCCTGGGGCAGGGATACATTCGGCCCTCCACTTCACCTGCCTCCTCGGGTTTCTTTTTTGTGAAGAAGAAGGATGGAGGTCTGCGCCCGTGTATTGACTATCGGGGTATCAATCAGATCACTGTGAGATACAGCTACCCGCTGCCTCTCATAGCCAGTGCGATCGAGTCAATGCACGGGGGCGCTTCTTCACAAAATTGGATCTCAGAAGCGCTTACAACCTGGTGCGTGTCCGGGAGGGGGACAAGTGGAAGACGGCATTTAGTACCACCTCAGGGCACTATGAATACCTCGTCATGCCGTACGGGTTGATGAATGCTCCATCAGTCTTCCAGGCCTTTGTTGATGAGATTTTCCGGGAACTGCACGGGCAGGGTGTAGTGGTGTATATCGACGACATTCTGATATACTCCGCTACACTTGCCGAGCATGTGTCCCTGGTGCGCAGGGTGCTTGGTCCACTGTTGGAGCATGACCTGTACGTCAAGGCTGAGAAATGTCTGTTCTTCCAACAGTCCGTCTCCTTTCTAGCATTTCCACGTCAGGGGTGGAGATGGAGAGTGACCGCATTTCAGCCGTGCGTAATTGGCCGACTCCCACCACGGTAAAGGAAGTGCAGCGGTTCCTAGGGTTTGCCAACTACTACCGGAGGTTTATCCGGGGCTTTGGTCAGATACCTCACTGGTCAGATACCTTACCTCACTGCTGAAGGGGGGACCGGTGCGACTGCAGTGGTCAGCTTAGGCGGACAGGGCTTTTGGTCACCTGAATGCTCTGTTTACCTTGGCTCCCGTGCTGGCTCATCCGGATCCCTCTTTGGCGTTCAAAGTGGAGGTGGACGCGTCTGAGGCGCTCGGGTACGCCACCGAAGCTCCGCCCCTGTGCCATCTTTTCGAAGAAGCTCAGCCCGGCGTAGCGAAACTATGATGTGGGGGACCGGGAGCTGTTGGCTGTCGTCAAGGCTCTGAAGGCGTGGAGACATTGGCTTGAGGGGGCGAAACACCCTTTTCTCATCTGGACTGACCACCGCAATCTGTAGTACATCCGGGCGGCGAGGAGAGTGAACCCTCGCCAGGCAAGGTGGGCCATGTTCTTTACCCGTTTTGTTTTCACCCTTTCCTACCGACCAGGTTCCCAGAACGCTAAGACAGACGCACTGTCCCGGATGTATGACACAGAGGAGCAGTCCATGGATCACACTCCCATACTCCCGGCCTCTTGCCTGGTGGCACCGGTAGTGTGGGAGCTGGACGCGGACATCGAGCGGGCGTCACGTACAGAGCCCACTCCCTCTCAGTGTCCAGCTGGGCGTCTGTATGTTCCGTCTGCTGTCCGCGACCGGTTGATCTATTGGGTCCACACGGCATCGGTCGGACATTGCGCCTTCTTAGTGGGAATTACTGGTGGTCCACCTTGGCCAAGGACGTGAGGGTTTATGTTTCCTCCTGCTCGGTGTGCGCCCAGTGCAAGGCTCCTAGACACCAGCCCAGAGGGAAGTTACAACCCCTACCTGTTCCAGAACGGCCGTGGTCACACCTGTCGGTGGACTTCCTGACTGATCTTCCTCTCTCACAGGGTAAAACCACGATCCAGGTCGTTGTGGATCGGTTTTCTAAGTCCTGCCGTCTCCTCCCTTTGCCCGGTCTCCCTACAGCCTTACAGACTGCAGAGGCCCTGTTCACACACGTCTTCCGGCACTACGAGGTGCCCGACCGACACCGCAGGGTCTGGCTCTCAACCCGAAACCTGCCCCACCGCCTGCCCTGCCAGAAGCGGTTTGTGGTGCCATTCAAAGTCCTGAGGAGACTGAACGAGGTTTGTTACAGGTTACAGCTCCCCCCCAGATTACCGCATTAACCCCTCGTTGCATATGTCTCTCCTCAGGCCGGTGGTGGCTGGTCCACTCCAGGAGTCTGAGGTGCGGGATGTTCCTCCGCCCACTCTGGACATCGAGCCATCATGGACTCGAGGCGTCGGAAGAGGGGCCTTCAGTACCTCGTGGAGTGGGAGGGGTACTGTCCGGAGGAGAGATGCTGGGTGCCGGTGGAGGACGTGTTGGACCCTTTGATGCTGCGGGAGTTCCACCGTCTCCATCCGGATCGCCCTGCGCCTCATCCTCCGGGTCGTCCCCGAGGTCGGTGTCGGCGCGCTGCTGGAGCCGCGCGTCAAGTGGGGGGGGTACTGTCACGACTTCCGCCGAGGCCGGTCCCTCTCCTTGTTCGGACGGTTTTCGGCGGTCAATGTCACCGGCCTTCTAGCCAACACCAATCCATTTTTCATGTTTCATTTATTTTGTCTTTGTTTTACACACCTGGTTTCAATTCCCCAATTACATGTTCATTATTTAACCCTCTGTTTTCCCATGTTTTTTGTGCGTGATTGTTTGTTGTTCTTTTTGTCTGATTTTATTACGGCTGGTTTTTCGCCCGTGTGTTTTTGGGCACGTTGTATTTGTTATCCTTTTTCCGTATGGGATTAAATATGTTGTTCACTCATCTCTGCTTTTCCTGCACCAGCTACACACACACTGTAACTGGACCATAATGACAAATGCAAGAAGGCTCAAGGTAGATGTGATACCTGGCTAGCAGAATCAAATACACACATTTCCCTGTAGTACCCTGTCCTGAACCTTTACACTGTTACTACCTGGTACTCTACCCTGCACCTTAGAGACTGCAGCCCTATGTACATAGTCATTGAACACTGGCAGTGGTGTAAAGTACCTTGTTAAAAATAATTTAAAGTACTACTTAAGTAGCTTTCTATGGGTATCTGTACTTACTTTTACTTCACTACATTCCTAAAGTACTCGTTACATTTTGAATGCTTAGCAGGACAGGAAAATTGTCTAATTCACACATTTATCAAAAAAACATCCCTGATCATCCTTCCTGACTCTGATCTGCCAGGCTCACTAAACACACGTGCTTCGCTTGTAAATTATGTCTGAGTGTTAGAGTGCGCCCCTGGCTATCTGTAAATTTTAAAACCAAGAAAATAGTGCCAACTGGTTTGCTTAATATAAGGAATTTTAAATTATTTATACTTTTACTTTTGATAAGTATATTTTAGCAATCACATTTACTTTTTATATTTAAGTATATTTAAAAAAAATAACTTTTACTCAAGTAGTATTTTACTGGGTGACTTTCACTTTTACTTTTTTGTTATACTTTTTAATTTTCTATGAATCTTTACTTTTACTCAAGTATGACAATTTTGTACTTTTTCCACCACTGAACACTGGTCACTTTAATAATGTATGAATACTGTTTTATCCACTTTATATGTACATACTGTATTCTAGTCCTGCCTCATTCTATATAATTACTGCTGTACACACCTTTTCTATTCATATACTGTCCATATTGTCTATACACACCATTAACATACATATATATTTATATTCTGGACTTTGGTCCGGAAGCTAATTTCCTGCAATGTTATCCATGGTGTCATGGGGTTTTGTTCTGTGTCTTTAAATACCGTATTCTTGACATTGTCATATTATTACATTTTATTTACACTGTTCATACACACTGCATAATTATTTGTATACTGGATTCTTGACATAGCTCACTCTACTATATCTACTGCTGTATATATCATTCTTAGTATATCTGGTGGAAATTCATCTCGTGTATATACATTTAGATTGCATTTGGATTACTGTTACAGTGCTATTTGGGTTGTTAATCAGATTTGATTCAAATTTGTTGATTTATTATTCTTAAAAAAGTATTATTATTTGTGTACTTTTTTAAAAACATTTTACTGCATTGTCAGGAGCTAGTAACATATTAATTTTCTTGCACCCGCTATAACATTTGCTAAACCGTAGACACGATGATGTTCTTTTAGTTGACATTCTCATGTAATATTCTGCTGCAGTATTGTTCAAATAACAACAGGCTGGCTTAAAACCATTGAATTATAATGTGAATGTTGTTTCTTTCCAATTCTATGTACCAAGGGTAGCAGAACATTTCCCAAGAAAACGCCTCACCGGAAGCTAACTTCTATAGAAAAACTGTCATGCTTCTATGGAAACACCCACAGCCAGGTCACAAGGGCCAAACTTATCCACCGCCTGTACAAGTGTTCCTCATGGTTATTACATGGTTCAACTTCAAATAATAGTCAACATTGAAATTGGGACAAGTTGTTCTGTACAAATTCCTTTTAGGTTGAAGTTGACGCCGATGTCATGAAAGTCAATATCATAAATGTCAATGTAATGAACCCCATCGTTTTACAGGTGACTCGATATAGTTGAATCACCTGTAAAACAATTGCGTGTTATTATAAAGATCTGAGAATGAACCGCTGGTAATGAGTTCAAAACGCCAACAGGTCCCTCTTTGAGAACATCTACACAGCTGTGCACCACTCCCACGACCTCACAGGACCTCACCCCACATCCCTGGTTCTCTAAGGCTGGGGAGGAGAAAGGGAAGAGAGAGAGAGAGAGAGAGGGTAAGGCAGGTGGAGCTGGAACAGGAGGTAAAAACACTCCAGTCAGCACAAAATATTGTCCAGCTCAACAACACCCCCTCAACCAGACCCGGAGAGTTGGAGGTGGAGAGAGACATATCTGCACTCTGGACTGTTGTGAGACAACATCAACAGGAGAAAGAGCAGGAGCAGGAGAAGAACAGAGCACTAGAGGAGAGAATCAGACTGCTGGAGGAGAGGGTGAGGGGGATGGCGTGTAACAGAGAACAACCTACTAGAGAGGAGGCCACCCCCGCAGAGAAGGCAGCAGAACAGCCCACCTCAGCTCCCGACAAAAGTCTTGACACCACAGCAGAACATTCCACCCCAGACCATAGCGTCCACATCACAGCAGGACAGACAAATGAAGAACCCCAGGGGATCCCACCCCTCTCTGAGCAACCCCCCTGTCAGCCACCCTGATAGTGACAACCCCACCACTGAGGACATACACAAGCCACAGATTGTACTACTTATGGACACAAATTGGAAATATATAAACCTTTCCCAAACACAGTGTCTAAACTCTGGTGTCCAAAAACCCAGCGCGCCCTAGACTTTCTGTCTGAGGACCAACTAGGGTCACCCAGCCACATAATAATACACACAGGCACAAATGACCTGAGAGCCCAGCAGGAAAGGGCGGCCACAGCACTCAAGGGAGAGATTGAAAAAGCTTCTTCTACTTTCCCCACGCACAAGTGGTTATCTCCACCCTGCTACCACTAATTGACTTCCACCCTGCTACCATACAGCGGGTAAACACAAGTATTTCCAGTGACTTTGCCTTAAAACCAAATGTTTACCTGTCCCGCCACTCCACCCTGGACTTGAACAGCCTTTACGACCAGGTCCACCTATACAAGGCAGCAGTGGCCACCTTCGCCTGGACCGTAAAGGACATCGCCCTCTAGCGCAGCCCCAACACTTCACACAGAAGCAACAGATCAATAGACACCCGACCAGACCAGCAAGACACTTTCCCAGACCTGCGGGACCCCCTACTTTGTGCATGACACAAGTACGTTTTCCAACAATTGTTTACAGACAGATTATTTCACTTATAATGCACTGTATCACAATTCCAGTGGGTCAGAAGTTTACATATACTAAGTTGACTGTGCCTTTAAACAGCTTGGAAAATTCCAGGAAATAATGTCATGGCTTTAGAAGCTTCTGATAGGCTAATTGACATCATTTGAGTCAATTGGAGGTGTACCTGTGGATGTATATCAAGGCCTACCTTCAAACTCAGTGCCTCTTTGCTTGACATCATGGGAAAATCAAAAGACATCAGCAAAGACCTCAGAATTCTTTTTTTTGACCTCCACAAGTCTGGTTCATCCTTGGGAGCAATTTCCAAACACCTGAAGGTACCACGTTCATCTGTACAAACAATAGTACGCAAGTATTAACAACATGGGACCACGCTGCCGTCATACCGCTCAGGAAGGAGACGCGTTCTGTCTCCTAGAGATGAACGTACTTTGGTGCGAAAAGTGCAAATCAATCCCAGAACAACAGCAAAGGACCTTATAAAGAGGCTGGAGGAAACAGGTACAAAAGTATCTATATCCACAATAAAACAAGTCCTATATCGACATAACCTGAAAGGCCGCTCAGCAAGGAAGAAGCCACTACTCCAAAACCGTCATTAAAAAAAACAGACTACGGTTTGCAACTGCACACAGGGACAAAGATCGTACTTTTTGGAGAAATGTCCTCTGGTCTGATTAAACAAAAATAGAACTGTTTGGCCATAATGACCATCATTATGTTTGGTGGAAAAAGGGGTAGCTTGCAAGCTGAAGAACACCATCCCAACCGTTAAGCATGGGGGTGGCAGCATCATGTTGTGGGGGTGCTTGCTGCAGGAGGGACTGGTGCACTTCACAAAATAGATGGCATCATGAGGAAGCAAAATTATGTGGATATATTGGAGCAACATCTCAAGACATCAGTCATGAGGTTAATGCTTGGTCACAAATGGGTCTTCCAAATGGACAATGACCCCAAGCATACTTCCAAAGTTGTGGCAAAATGGCTTAAGGACAACAAAGTCAAGGTATTGGAGTGGCCATCACAATGCCGTGACCTCAATCCAATAGACAATTTGTGGGAAGAACTGAAAAAGTGTGTTTGAGCAAGGAAGCCTACAAACCTGACTCAGTTACACTGGCTCTGTCAGGAGGAATGGGCCAAAATTCACCCAACTTATTGTAGGAAGCTTGTGGAAGGCTACCCGAAATGTTTGACCCAAGTTGAACTATTTAACAGCTAAGCTACCAAATGCTAATTGAGTGTATGTAAAAAGTGGTGATCCTAACTGACCTAAGACAGGGGATTTTTACTAGGATTAAATGTCAGCAGCTGTGAAAAACTGAGTTTAAATGTATTTGGCTAAGGTGTATGTAAACTTCCGACTTCAACTGTACATCCCCCCACTGGAATAACCATACTTTAATGAAGACAGCTTCTCCATTATGGAGGGGGAAATCATATCATTTCCAGGCCCAGGGACATGTTGACCTAAATGCCAGAACTGGAAAAGAACCTGGCACCCTCAGCACATAGAGGGAGAAACACTTGCCTGGAGGTGACAGCATTCCCTCCCCCATATGCCCCCCTAGGCACAACTACGACAACATAACCAACAAAAACGGGTCACAACTCCTGCAGATCTGTCGCACGCTGGGTCTGTACATAGTCAGTGGTAGGCTTCAAGGGGACTCCTATGGTAGGTACACCTTTAGCTCATCTCTTGGCAATAGTACGGTAGACTACTTTATTACTGACCTCAACCCAGAGTCTCTCAGAGCGTTCACGGTCAGTCCACTGACACCCCTATCATACCACAGCAAAAGCACAGTCTACTTGAACAGAGCAATTCTCAATCATGAGGCATCAAAGCCAAAGGAACTGAATAATATTAAGAAATGCTAAAGAAGGAAGGAATGTAGTGTGGAAACCTACCAAAAAACAATTAGGCAACAACAAATTCAATCCCTTTTAGACAACTTATTGGACAAAACTTTCCACTGTAATAGTGAAGGTGTAAACTTGGCAGTAGAAAACCTAAACAGTATATTTGACCTCTCAGCTTCCCCTATCAAATCTAAAAATGTCAAACAGAAAGAAGAACATGAACAACAATGACAATGGTTTGATGAAGAATGTAAGAACCAAAGAAAGAAATTGAGAAACCTATCCAAACAAAAACATAGAGACACAGAAAACCTGAGTCTACACCTTCACTATGGTGAATCACTAAAACAATACAGAAATAAACTACGGAAAAAGAAGGAACAGCATGTCAGAAAGCAGCTTAATGTAATTGAAGAATCCATAGACTCTAACCACTTCTGGGAAAATTGGAAAACACTAAACCAACAACAACACGAAGAGTTATCTATCCAAAATGGAGATGTATGGGTAAACCACTTCTCCAATCTTGTGGGCCCTATAACAAAGAACAAACAGCAAAAACATATACATGATCAAATACAAATCTTAGACTACCAGAACCCACTGGAATCCTTCAATTACATTGAATGAACTACAGGACAAAATACAAACCCTCCAACCCAAAAAGGCCTGTGGTGTTGATGGTATCCTCAATGAAATTATAAAATATACAGACAACAAATTCCAATTGGCTATACTTAAACTCTTTAACATCATCTTTAGCTCTGGCATCTTCCCCAATATTTGGAACCAAGGCCCGATCACCCCAATTCACAAAATTGGGAGACAAATTTGACCCCAATAACTACCGTGGGATACGCGTCAACAGCAACCTTGGGAAAATCCTCTGCATTATCATTAACAGCAGACTCTTACATTTCCTCAGTGAAAACAATGTACTGAGCAAATGTCAAATTGGCTTTTTACCAAATTACCGTACAACAGACCACGTGTTCACCCTGCACACCCTAATTGACAAGCATACAAACAAAAACAAAGGCAAAGTCTTCTCATGCTTTGTTGATTTCAAAAAAGCCTTTAAGTCAATTTGGCATGAGGGTCTGCTATACACATTGATAGAAAGTGGGGTTGGGGGGAAAAACATACAACAATATAAAATCCATGTACACAAACATTGTCCAAAAACACACATTTCTTTCCACAGGGCCGTGGGGTGAGGCAGGGATGCAGCTTAAGCCCCACCCTCTTTAACATATATATCAACGAATTGGCGAGGGCACTAGAACAGTCTGCAGCACCCGGCCTCACCCTGCTAGAATCTGAAGTCAAATGCCTATTGTTTGCTGATGATCTGGTGCTTCTGTCACCGACCAAGGAGGGCCTACAGCAGCACCTAGATCTTCTGCACAGAATCTGTCAGACCTGGGCCCTGACAGTAAATCTCATTAAGACAAAAATAACTGTGTTCCAAAAAAGGTCCAGTCACCAGGACCACAAGTACAAATTCTATCTAGACACCGTTGCCCTAGAGCACACAAAAAACGATACATACCTCGGCTTAAACATCAATGCCACAGGTAACTTCCACAAAGCTGTGAACGAGCTGATAGACAAGACAAGAAGGGCCTTCTATGCCATCAAAAGGAACATAACACTTGACATACCAATTAGGATCTGGCTAATAATACTTGAATCAGTTATAGAACCCATTGCCCTTTATGTTTGTGAGGTCTGGGGTCCGCTCACCAACCAAGAATTCACAAAATGGGACAAACATCAAATTGAGACTCTGCATGCAGAATTCTGCAAAAATATCCTCAGTGTACAACGTAAAACACCAAATAAGGCATGCAGAGCAGAATTAGGCCGATACCAGCTAATTATCCGAACCCCGAAAAGAGCCGTTAAATTCGGCAACCACCTAAAAGGAAGCGATTCCCAAACCTTCCATAACAAAGCCATCACCTACCGAGAGATGAACCTGGAGAAGAGTCCCCTTAGCAAGCTGGTCCTGGGGCTCTGTTCACAAACACAAACAGACCCCACAGAGCCCCAGGGCAGCAACACAATTAGACACAACCAAATCATGAGAAAACAAAAATATAATTACTTGACACATTGGAAAGAATTAACAAAAAATCTAAGCAAACTAGAATGCTATTTGGCCCTAAACATAGAGTACATAGTGGCAGAATTCCTGACCACTGTGACTGACCCAAACTTAAGGAAAGCTTTGACTATTGTTTGTACAGACTCAGTGAGCATAGCTTTGCTATTGAGAAAGGCTGCCGTAGGCAGACCTGGCTCTCAAGAGAAGACAGGCTATGTGCACACTGCACACAAAATTAGGTGAAAACTGAGCTGCACTTTCTAACCTCCTTTATGACCATATTAGAGACACATATTTCCCTCAGATTACACAGATAAACAAAGAATTTGAATAGAAACCCAATTTTGATAAACTCCCATATCTACTGGGTAAAATACCACAGTGTGACATCACAGCAGAAAGATGTGTGACCTGTTGCCACAACCAGTGAAGAACAAACACCAATGTAAATACAACCCATATTTATGTTTATTTATTTTCCCTTTTGTACTTGAACTATTTGCACATTGTTACAACACTGTAGACAGACATACTATGACATTTGAAATGTCTTTATTCTTTTGGAGCTTCTGTGAGTGTAATGTTTACTGTTAATTTGCATTGTTTATTTCACTTTTGTTTATTACCTACTTCTCTTGCTTTGGCAATGTTAGCATATGTTTCCCATGTCAATAAAGCCCTTGAATTTAATTGAGAGAGAGAGAGAGAGAGAGAGAGAGAGAGAGAGAGAGAGAGAGAGAGAGAGAGAGAGAGAGAGAGACATACAGAGAGGGTTCCCCATCCCCAGCTAGGGACCAGTACCAGCAGGTAAACATCCCCTCTGACACCCAGCCCCAGGGCTCACTTATAGCCCACTGTTAGTCTTCAGAGTGAGGTCCTTTGATTAGAAGGAAGGATAAAATCATCAATAAAAAATCATAAATTATGTAACAGGTTAACGACTTCCTCGCCCCCACTTCTGTCAGATCTCTCCACCCCCGACCCCCGACCCCCGACCTGACACCTCCGCACACCAGCTTGGCCACCACACACACCAACACCCACTCTTTGGTCTACTTGTGTAGAAAATACAGGAACAACCAAAAATGGCCTGAAGTTCATTATTAAAACACTACACTTTTAACCTTTTGTAATATGCGACCATTGGAACATTTGCTTCCATGACTGTCCTTTGTTGTTCCATGTGTGTAGTACCTCCTCTTTCTAACCACAGTCTCTAGAGACTGAAGTCGTTCATATCTGTTATCTCCCTTATGGTGTGTGTGAGTGTGTGTGTGTGTGTGTGTGTGTGTGTGTGTGTGTGTGTGTGTGTGTGTGTGTGTGTGTGTGTGTGTGTGTGTGTGTGTGTGTGTGTGTGTGTGTGTGTGTGTGTGTGTGTGTGTGTGTGTGTGTGTGTGTGTGTGTGTGTTGTTCACATCTGTTATATTCCCCACAGCCATCGTCCTCAGGCGCTACGATCTTTAAAGATTTTATAAATAAAAAATGAATGGCTTGTACAGATGCGGTATGCTGTGATTCACAAAACACCCATTGTAGTTGAATCTGATTGCCAGAGTATGCTTTAATTGTGAGGCAAAATTGTTGCTGATTTACTTGCCTACTGCTGTTAAACACTGCTTTGAGTTGCGTTCAAGTGTTGGTAAGAGATTACGTTTTCATTTTTGAAAAACAAAGTGATAAAAATGTTTTATTTTAGTATAATATAACATTTGCATATGAAGGAAACACCAAACTATCAAAAATCATTGTGGTTTTGACATTTCCCAGAAAACAAACGCTTCAACAAATGACTGATACTATGCTTCACACACTTCAATCAATATTCTTCTTCCTTGTGAGGAAAATAATCATATCCTTTGGGTCTGTCATGCTTGAGGAAAGTTGCAGAATTGACATTTGTTGGCAATGGCTGTCAGAAGCGTTTAAGTAAAAATTTAGCTGCAGAGAAAGCAATTTAAAAAGATGTTTGGAAACACACACCCACAAAGACACACATACACACACACACACACACACAGACTGACAGCCAATCACTTTGGCATCTTTAGCCGATTGATGAAACAATACCAAAAGTCTTCTTCTCTCTCTCTAGGCTGTGGACAACATGGCCTCCACAAATGGACACGGACACACATACACTTTATTTGAGTCAAGGACTTATTTTATGGCTGCAGCAATCAACTCATGAGTCATGACAGACTCATTCACATTACTTTGCTGGGTTCAATTAGGTCAAACCTGCATATAAATCAGAAAATTTACTTTGAATTTCAATTCCCTCACACAGTAAACAAATGTTCTAAAATTGGCCTCAAAGCAATTATGGTGGACATTCATTTACATTTGAATTCAGCGTTCATTTTATGTTTTTGTTTTTGAAGGGGGGAGAGAATTTCAATATCCCTAGGTATTGTTTGAGTATAAAAAAGGTATGTTCATCTGAATAATATAGTTTCTTCATATTCATACCTCTTTACTTAGATCCATCACTCATTAGAGAGCATAGGCCACCAATGACTCCTTTCTCTCTCTCTCTTCCCTAATCAACTCTGCACGTAGGCAGTAGCTCAATTTGCTCTCTCCAAGACATCCATCCATGTAGCCTCATGGTGCTGTGGCAGCTCCTATCTCTGTCGTCTAATGACTTCCTAGATGGATTAGGCTCTCGACCATTACAATTAAGAAATCAAGAGGACAGGGCACCATGAGGAGACAAACTATTTTGCAGTGAACTAGGACAGAGCAAACGTATTCAAGTCAGTCAAAGAGAGAGATAGTGAGCAATACAGTTCTACGTGGTACTGTCTTTGAAACTCATATTTTGGTCCCAACCTGTTGAAAAATGAAATATGAATCAACTCCAACTGATGGATAGGCCTACACTCTTTACCACAACCATTTGAAAATAAGAAAACCAACTGAAATCATAAGACCAGCATCCGTTGAACTTCACAAGCCTACCAATCAGATTTGTGTAATGTAGCCTATCAAAGAATAGGAACATGGAACGTTTGGGGACACTGAATGGATCATGGTGTTTTTCTTCGGATGACAGCTAGGCGCCATTGGCTCCATTTTAACATCCTGATCATCATCATCAGTGGTATGACTATGAGGATACACGAGAATGTGATATAAGACGTCGAGACCCCACCTACGTTTCTGCAGCTGATTGGACTCGCGCAGATACACATCTATGATTTAATAAACAGATAAGTGGACACATCACTCTGTCCTCGCGGATCTCGTCGCTGCACTGCAGGAGCTACCCGTATCATCGTCTCGCTCTCACCACTAAGCATCAACACCCGGGCGCGCGCACGGTCTTCTCCAACTGTCTCTAACATCATATTCAAATTCGAATATTACCACGTCGGAAAACAGGTAAATATATATATATTTTTGTTGATAAATGTGTACCGTAATTTTTTTGTTATAGAGCCTATTTCAAGTTATTCAGGATGTATTTGTCCATCAATTGGATGGTGGGCGTTTTGCAGGGACATTTGGAGACGTAACGAATCAACTTTGTCTGCAAGCTGAAAAACTAAAACATTTCGGACTTTTTCTATAGGCCTATAGCCTACATGATAGCCTAATTGTTGTAGCCTATTCGGAAAACATATCTACAAATCAAAAGACTGTCAAGGTTTAGTAAGATAGCCTTTTATTTCACAATAAATGGCAAACATTCCGTGCGCATTACGCACAATTTAAAACCATTTATCACTACATTTAAAAAGAGAGACGAATGTTTTGGCCTGCTGTTGCAGTTTTCTAGTCTGTTATTCATTGTGGATTTTCAATGTGTCAAGTCCGTTTCATATTTGGTGCGCGTTTGCTGGTTTCAGCTGAGCTCCAATGTAGCATTTTGCAGTTAGGAAGTTATTTATTGTAATGCGTCAAATAAATGTATCTCTAAATCTTATTAGTGTCAACCCAACATCACAGCTTGTCTAGGCTACAGGTGGTGTTAAGAAGATGAAAAACGGATTGTTGCTGGTGGCTCTGTTCCTCGTCATGAAACTCCGCTCAAGCCAGTCCAGCTGCGAGGAGCCTGCTGCTGGGGCGCACAGATCAACTGCTGACTCAGAGGTAAGGAAGTTTTTCATCCAACCGTATCTATTTAACCCTCATATGGTAACGTACATTAGATTGTTTTCTATGTATATAATGGTTTAAAACATAATTGTGAATTCAAAGCAAATGACTGTAGGGATCGGATCAAAGCCGCATCTGCCGAAAGATAACCTTGTTCATGTGTCATCCCGATTATTCTTTTTTGGGGGCTGATTTCATGCCTACAAATGAAAGAAAAACGATGCTTATCAATGACATATCATCATTGTCTTTACAGAATACTCCAGGTCTTGAAAACCTCAAGCAGACCATTCTGAAGAGATATAACGACCTGGATTATGACAGCTTCGTAGGACTGATGGGGAGAAGGGGCGCCGGTAAGCTTCAGCTCTGTCTCTGCATCTTACGATCAATCAATCAAAGTTAAGACCCTCAGCAGACAACAGTTGTCTCAGTGCTTGACTTGGACTGAAATAGGTTCCTTGGGTGCCGGTACTGTTTATATTTAAGTGCAGGAGCGCCACTATACTTTTGAGCTAATATTCTGTAAGAGGAACAGGAGATCAAGCAGTAGAAATGGAGGTGTGCTCTGGTGAGCTCCTGCCCAAGTCAAGCACTGAGTAATCTTTGATGATGTATAGAGAGGGTTATACTGATACTGTGTCACTGAGACTTCTCTGTTTTGACTAAATTAACAATGTGTCCTAGTCTTTATTTACTCAAACATGTTCAATGCTGAAGCAGGAGTTCACTGCAGGGAAATTACATTATTCACAGGACTAATTGACTTTTTATTGACGAAACATTTTTATTGGGTTTTATGCATTTTTGACAATTGACTTGCTTTTTCACAGATATTTATGAACTACCTCCCTCTCCACATAAAAGTAAGGAATAACCATTGATTTACTGTTTGTTTTGCATATCAATAGAAATATTATTCACTTTAAATAGAACAATACTGACAAATGTAATTTCATATACTGTGAACACCGGCATTTGATAATGATTTAACCGTTTTTGTCACAGGAGAAATGGATGATGTCTTCGTTGGGCTTATGGGCAGAAGAAACTTGGAACAAGGTGGGTGTGGGTGGGTGGGTGGGTGGGTGGGTGGGCAAGCATGCATGAGAATCTAATCTAATCTAATGGTCCTCTGCAGCTCAGCTTGTGTGGCTCAGTTGATAAGAGTGTGGTACTAGCAATAAACACCAAGGTCATGGGCTCATTCATACAGGGATCATATTTTAAGTTGCTTTGGATAAAAGCATCTGCTAAGTGGAATTCATTACCTGCAGTCAAAAGACCAAAACGCCCTCTAATGGCCTCATAGGTGGAATTTTATTAATATTTTTCATAATTAGTACACATGTCTTTTTACTCTGAAAATCCGGTGTTTCTATGTCAAGCGGTTTTGTTATAATTCAGTCTTCTATGATGTATATAAAGAGTAATATTGTGATGCAAACTCAAAATGTAATACATTTCAACTCTATATCTGACATGGTACAGGTGTCTTCTTTTCTTAAGTCCATAACCATGTGTGTGAGGTGTATACTTTTGTTTCAAAGTAGATTTGTTTAAGACTACACTCTGTGTGACCCTGATTTAGTCCACTGCAGTAAAGGTTAATTAATCTATACCTCCATAATAATCCAATGTGCAGTGGAGATAATGCATTTTTCTTCAGCTCAGTGACTCAGTGTGTGTTCTCTCTAACAGGTAACATGCGTCCTTTGAGAAAGGAGGCGTAGCCCGAGACAAGAAGAGGAGGCTTATTCTTTAACAAGTGCAGACTGAGGTGTGTGTGTGTGTGTGTGTGTGTGTGAGGCATCTTCTCTCCCATATCATTTAGTAGACTGCATGCATTTTATGCTACGCAGGTTTCCATGTATGCCTTAAATACACTACATTGATCAGCATTAGCTCAGCTCTCTACGTAGTATGCTGTTAGAAAAACGGTGGTATCTCCAACTTTAAAGGGTTCTTCGGCTGTCCCCATAGGAGAACCATTTGAAGAAATGTTTTTGGTTCCAGGTAGAACCCTTTGGGGTTCAACATAGAACCCTTTCCACAGAAGGTTCTACATGGAACCCAAAAGGGTTGTCCTGTTGGGATAGCAGAAGAACCCTTTAGGAACCCTGTTTTTCTAAGAGTGTAGAATACATTGAATAACAATAAGTTATCAAGTGCTTCATATTTTCTCATGTTCTGCGTTGCATTAAACAATACTAGAAGCTTTAACAACACATTCAGGAAACTTTACTGATTGTAAATGTATAACTATAAATCCACTGTTACTGTTTTGATCCAGGTTTCGACGTGGGCTTTAGACCAGACATTCATCCAGACCCATCCCTAACATCCAGCCAAGGCAAAACCCCTTTTCAGAAGATTGGAGTTATTATTATACAATACAGAAAAAACAACTATTTATTTTACAAAACAAAGTATTTGGGGAAAACATCTATGGAATTTAAACTGACCAAAATCAACCTGCTACTGTAACATGTGCCCGATGGGTTGTCATTGTAACTAATAGCTATAATGTATTATCTGAAAGAAATGAAATCAGCAACAGTCCCATCTGATAAGATCTATTTCTTTACCATATGTTTGTGATTCAAATTAAATAAATGATAAAATGTGGCAACAATACTGACAATTAATAGAAAAATATTTGGTTACAACATTTTAAATCCACCCTCATAGCAACGAGAAAGATGCTGCCATCCGTCACTTTGAATATGTATCCACGACAAAAAAGAACCTTAAGTAGTACTGTACAAAAAATACTTTAGTACTGTAGTTATAGTAAGTGTAATCTACTGCACTTTAAGGCCATTCAACTGCTTAGCAGATTATCTAGAATATAGGGGATATTAAAAACAGATGGGTATTACTTTTGACATGAAATACACTCACACTTAGCTACACCACAGAGCAATGTAATACCATTCAAAAATTTGCAAAAAAATGTGCTCTATCACCTTGACCTGACGCTGAAAACCTCAGATTCTGACGAATATTCGACAATGTTAAGAAACTACCATTGTTCAGTGCACGCATGTAAAGGCCCCTTCATACCTCTCTTATAAGTGCAATACCAATATAGAATTGAATAGTTATGGACGGTCAATAAGGGAATGGAATACAGGGGCACTGTTAGTTGTGGCAATGAGGATTTTGCAAATCAACTGTATGACACAGATGTGCTTGATATCATGTTATCGGAAATGTCCAGGTCAGAATGTTTTTATGCAGCTTGGGCTACATGAAGTAAATGATCTAGAGGTTTCTACAGATACATGGTCACTAACGGCATACTATTGGAATTCAAACAGAATATCAGATAAAACAGCAACAGATATCGATAAAAACAGTTAACACGTTCAAGTAAAAAGTTGTACAGTATATGGATTAATAAATCCCCTATAAGCAATCAAACCTGAACTGTGGTGGAACTGGTGCACTATGTGGGAAATATCGAACCTGTTCCTGGCATGACCGTTTCAAGTCCTGTTTCCATCACACACAACAACACACCCCTATTACCACCTTAAAAACACATTCAAACACTTAAATCAAACAGTCCCATTGACATCAATGCATGACCAAGTTTAAATTCCACTTAAGTGGAAGTTAGGTTTCGTCCCAAAGAGAATCCCTGCTGTCCCCTGCTGTGTGACTGCAGTCCTGTTATTGTCCATGGGGATTTTACTTCCCCTCACAGCCCCTTTATATGACACTACCTCCATTTTGGACTGGTCTCCACCACCAACAACAATAATACCAGCTGGGACTGTCCCTCTACCAGCTGCCCCCACAGTGGCCCTTCCCGTCTGGGCCAGCCGCTCCACCAGGCCCTGGGGTAGTGGAGGTCTGTAGCGGTAGCTGTAGCCGTAGGCACGGAGGTGGTAGGTCCAGTACTCCAGCGTGTACATCAGCTCTGCGTCCACATAGTGGAAGGATACTGCCAGGTCTGAGCAGCACTGAGGACCCTGGAGGAAAATAGCAAACCAAGCACTATAAAACTTGCTATATGGCCTTCCTCTGTATCTTTTGACAGAATCCCACCCTTAAAACATACACCTGTGACATATGCACACACGTACACACGCACACACACAGCAATACAGCTCAGAACACACACGCCTACTCCTCTGTAGCATACATCAGATAGCTTACATATCTGTTTAAAACGGACTATTGGAGTGTTCACTGTCTATTTCACATTCCTGCAAGTATATTCGACAGTCATTGTTAAGCAGAGGAGACACTGGCTATGTTTCCTCCACAAAGACTCCTGAATAGCTTGTTTACCCCCAGGTGTATTGTCATGTGCCTTGGTGGTCCCTGCCTGATAGACTCATAATAAACGTGTCTCATTTGCATTGCAAAGCACAATGAATTAGCACCATTATCTGAAATTGTTTTGCAAATGTTCCTATATTGGACAGGGCATTGTCTCCACTGCAATCATCCACTTTAGCAATCATCCACTTTAATGTAATGTCTTTCTTTCTATGAAGGCTGTGGAAGGACAGACATCTAACATTGTCATTTTCACTGTGATATATCCTTTACATAACATGTAGCCTATATTCAGTCTGTTCATAGAAAATAAATGTCAATATTCCATATATTGTACCTAGTTTCAGAGAGGGTTTGTGTAAGACAGTGATGCCCTGGTCCAAAAAATGCCCTGCCTACACACTTGAAAGGACAAAAAACCCTTGAGCTGCAAATATCCAATTGGTGCACAATAGTGTACAGATGGCCATTAATTGAATTAAAGGATTTTATAGGGGAAACAAGTTCAAGCTCTTGGAAAACTGTCTTCATGACCCAGTTTGACCACCAATTCAATGGTAATCCATCATCTGGGTTCGTCTTAAACAGTCTTACACTAATAAGATAGTGAGGTACTACAGAGAAACAGAGTGAGACTAAAAAGATAGAAAAAGAGAGAGATGGCGAGAGAGAGAGAAAAAAAGAGAGAAAAAGAGAGAGAGAGACTGCAACAGAGAAAGACAGATACAACAACAGAGAGAAAGAGAGAGAGAGAGACTAAGAGCAAGGTGAGCTCTGGCTTATATCTTAAAAATCTGTGAAACTGAAAGCCAACAAGTATTGACAACAAGAGAAGGAGAGAGAGAGAGAGCTCAGCAGTGACTGACCTCTACGATGGGGTAGTAGCAGTATTTCCAGTACCAGAAGCTCTTGGAAAACTTCCCAGTCAGGTGGTGTTCCGGCACGAACGGATGAAACGTCTCACGCTGCAACGTATCCCTCGAGTCCATCGCCAGAACCCCCATCTTCTCCAGACACTGTCCCAGAGCCAAGTCCTCCACAGAGGTGGTATGGGTACACACCTTGGTCTTGAACCCCTCCACAAACCTCCTGAGGGCCTCCTTACTCAACACATACCCCGCTCCGCCACTCATGTACCCCTGCTTGGCGTAGGGCTTGAAGCGCTTGCCGAAGTAGAGGGGTTCCTCGGGCGTGTGATTGGACAGGACCCAGCGGAGGTTGTCCACCACCACGAAGGTGTCGTCATCTGCCTTGAGGAACCAGTCGGCTTCGTTCCCATGATGCTCCAGGGCATAGTGGAAGGCCCGGATGGTCTTCCAGTAGAGCTGGTCGCGGCCCTCTCCTGTCCCCAGCCCTACGGTGGGGAAGTCTGGCGAAGAAGAAGAAGAAGAATGCTTTATTGTCCATTTTCCTACTGTTTTTTGCTTTCTAATGCAACCTCCCCCAGAGTCAGTCAGGCACAAAGCACAGAGTCAGCCATTGTGCATCACAGCAGTTAGGGTAAAGGGCCTTACTCAAGGGAAACAAGGCACGAGATAGCATCTATATAGGATACTTTCGACCAGATGTTTCCCGTTGGTCATGGGATTCAAACCGGCCCGCCTCAATACCCTCTAGGCTACCTGGCTGGGTACCTACCTGGGTCGTCGACAGAGCTCATGAATACCACCACGTTGCAGTGGCGGCTCCAGGTGGCCTTGACATGGCGGGCCTTTGTCTGCAGGTTACTGGGGCCTGTCATCACCCAGCACAGGATGCGCACCTTCTGGTACAACTCATCTGCCACGCGACTGTACTCCCCCTGAAAATCATAGCCACACTAGAAACAACTTTAAAGCTGAAATCCTTAAAGCGGAAATCAGCAGAAGAAACAATAACAAAGCGTTGTCCCCACCCGTTTCGGTAAAAAACTAAGGGTTAAGCTAAGCTAATCCATAGACAGAGCTATGGATGTGAGAAACATCCATGATATAAAAATGATAGCTTTAACCATGTTTTGAGGCTATATAATGTTTTTTTACATTTACTTTGTTTACAAACATTGGAGTAAAACAAGCATTCATTTGGCGTTATGATGGGGTACGACAGTTGAACTCAGCTCATAAGGCATTTATAAGTTATATTCTTCAAGAATCAATGGGTACACATCATATAATTTATAAGTCCAAAAATGAATGTAGCAACTGCTGTTTGCCCCTCTAAATGGTAGAACTTCCATGATATTACAACACTGACATCATTGCATGAGCAATAGAACAGCAGAATATGTACCCACAAGTCGGTTTTACCAACAAAACAATAACAAAGGCACTGGGGACGAACAGTGGTGCAGTTTCCCCTTATAGAGGAATAGAGGGACACCGTATATTATTCATATTTACATGGGTAGATGTATGTTTTGGACAGAGCCTTTTTTCATAATTAAGTGTCTTAATAATTGTGGCAGCCAAAAGGTTCATTTTCGATATTAAAATACAAAATGTTCACAACACACATCAATCATACTTCCACATAGATTTATGAGATCTTCAGAGGCACTCAATTTCCTCTCACTGGGATGGGTCCTGGCCTTATTGGGCCTGTGTACCTGTGCGGTGCGGGACGTTGAGATTAATGAGGGCTGCTCCCTCCACACTGGCCTGCCTCTCCTCTGCCACCGCTGCTACTGAGCTGCCCTGGACCCCTCCCAGCACAGGGAGCTCCATGCTCCTCTCAAACCATACCTGTTTGTTCACATTATAAATATGGTGTGGTTCAAGTTCAAACAAGTGTACTGACTGATAACATCATGACACCAGAGCAGCAGTGGAGGCTGCTGAGGGGAGGACGGCTCATAATCATGGCTGGAATGGAGTCAATAAAATGGCATCAACCATCAAACATGTGGTTTCCATGTGGTTGATATCATTCCACTGACTCCGATCCAGCCATTATTATGAGCCGTCCTCCCCTCAGCAGCCTCCACTGCATAGCAAGCGTCAAACATCAACACAGTCAACAGTAACGACAGATGTACTACGTAGGTGCACTAATGCAGGGAGAGAGTACCGTAAGTACAGGTGTATACGACTATCTGAATAATAATTACAGAAGTATATTATTGTAATATTATATGGCTACCTGAATAGTTGATATAGGTGTTTAAGGCCACTAGATTATAGATGTGTAACACACCTGGCGCAGGAAGAGGTACAGGCTGAGGGTCCCCACTACGAAACCCACGTAGAAGCAGAACCTGGAGGCACTCAGACCTTTCATGGTGATATCCTCCTCCTCCTTCTCCTCCTCCTCTCTGGTAGTTCCTGGTCCACTCCAATTACAGCGTCTCTTTCTGAGATTGGAACACAACAGCATTGAAAAGGCAGAAACATATGTCAACCATTTACTTCACCTATTGTTTTCGTCAGGCTCAGAATATAGCTGATACTAATCTCTACTCATCTTGCATGGAACATGACAGTTCTGTCCAACTGTCTGTATTATATATACAATGAAGGCCAAGTCAGGGGCCTTGCTCTATTTCGTTTTATTTTCCCAGGTAAGTTGACTGAGAACACATTCTCATTTACAGCAACGACCTGGGGAATAGTTACAGGGGAGAGGAGGAGGGATGAATGAGCCAATTGGAAGGTGGCCATGATGGTATGATTGGGAATTTAACCATATTTAACCAGGACACCGGGGTTAACACCCCTACTCTTACCCCTACTCTTAAGTGCCATGGCATCTTTAGTGACCACAGAGAATCAGGACACCCATTTAATATAACATTCCGAAAGGCAACCGTCACAGGACAATGTCGCCAATCACTGGCCTGGGGCATTTATTCTTAACCAGAGGATCTCTACGGAACAATATTTTTTTGGAACTCAGTCGGAGTTTCAACTTACTGTTGAGAGTTAGAATAGTAGAATACACAAGGTGCAATTTCAAAATTTGGTTGTGCATCAGCTAACCTTTTTGAGATTGGTAAATTAGTCTAATGGACAGCTATCTAAATTTGTAGTAATCATGGTCGAATTACCTACTGGGGGGCACCCATTAATTTTGTTAGTGACTCTTCATATTAAAAAAAGCAACCATTTCTCACCACCCTATGACAAAATGTGTAGAATTGCAGGAAATTAGCTGTAAAACTGCAAATTCTTCTCTCCACCCCATGGACAAATTTGTAGAATGGCATGAAATTAGTTATAAAATTGCAAAATCAACTCTCTACCACATTGCAAAATATGTAGATTTGCAGCCAAATGCTTTAAAACTGGAAAATGTTCTATGCACCCCATGGAAAAATGTGTAGAAAATGTTTTGCTCTGCAAGGTGGGGGAAACAAAATGTAGCTTAGGGCCCCCAAAATGGTAGAGCCAGCTCTGACTACATGTGTGGGTATGGCTGTGTGTACGCAGACCCTTGAGCCAATACAGCCTCTTATGACGAGTTCAGATATTTTTGTGGCACCCACCCCCATCTAAGTTGCCAATCTCTGTCCCAGTGAGATAAGTATATCCTCTTGCTGTATAAATTACTTTTAGATGAGAGTGAAACTACTAGAGTGAAACAGCAAACAGGAGTGGCAATGGTCTCTGTGGTTCCATTGCACTTCTGAAATGTCTTTCTAAATGTCACTTCTGAGATTCTGTTGTAGCTCAATGGACTGCATTCTAGCAAATTGGCGACTCCTGTTTGCTGTTTCACTCTAGTAGTATAGAGGTTATAAACGAGGTTAGAGACCTCTAATCGTGGACGAGGAAGTTAATAATGTACACTTAAGTAGGCCAAGCGTATCGCCTTAACAGACAGACTCTGCAGCCTGCCTGCCTTAAAAGCATACTGGACTGAAAAACACGTCCAACACAGTGACAACACAATAATAACACAGGGGTAACATTGTATACAGTTTAGAGCGGTCGTCATTTAGCCACTATCTTCTATCTATTGTTGGTGGTGGGTGCATCATGACAACATAACCGTGACGCTAATTACCGCTATGATTTTATCACCGTCAATAATTTGGATAAAGCAATAGCTTTCTATCAGACATAAATATTAAATCTGTTAATCACCAGTTATTGTGTCCCAAAATATAAGCATTACCTGTGTTTGTTGATCAGAGTCGTTTGTAGCCAACGTGAGAAGGAAAACCTCTACGTTGAGTGCATCCTAGACTACAATGAATTCCAAAAGCCTATTGTTTTTCATACATTTCGAGACTAACCGACGGCATAGAACATTAGAACACCATCAACACAAAGAGTGGATCAGTCCTATATTTAAGTTTGTAAAGGCCCCCATGTATTCAATCGTTCAGAAAATAAAAGACAACATGAGTAACACTCGTGTAAAATCCACATTCTTCAGCATCACTGGGTAATCTCTGAAACCGCAGCATTTGATTTGTTGAAATTGTATTGCGTGTGGCCGGCCTCCTTGCGGTTGAGAGGATCAGCCTGCGCGAGACGCTACACAGAATTAAAAGGATTTTTGAAGCCTGGGTAAAGATCACTTGAAAGAAAGTGTAGGTTATTTCGCAATTCAAGATTATTTGTAGGTCAGTGAATCTGTGCATCACCTCGTTCAAGCCAATACTCAGAGCATTTACATAATCTATCCTATAATAAACAAGCAAAATAAAATTAAAGGAACAAAAATATAAATGCAACATGTAGTGTTAATAAATTATCCCAGAAATGTGCCATATGCACAAAAAGCTTATTTCTCTCAAATGTTGTGCACAAATTTGTTTACATTCCTGTTAGTGAGCATTTCTCATTTACCAAGGTAATCCATCCACTTGATAGGTGTGGCATATCAAGAAGTGAATTAAACAGCATGATCATGACACAGGTGCAACTTGTGCTGGGGGAAATAAAAGGCCACTCTAAAATGTGCAGTTTTGTCACACAACACAATGCCACAGATGTCTTAAGTTTTGAGGGAGCGTGCAATTGGCATGCTGACTGCAGGAATGTCCACCAGAGTTGATGCCAGATAATTTAATGTTAATTTCTTTACCATAAACCGCCTCCAACGCTGTTTTAGAGAATTTGGCGGTACGTCCAACTAGCCTCACAACTGCAGACCACGTGTAAACACGCCAGCCCAAGACCCCCACATCCGTCTTCTTCAGCTGCGGGATTGTCTGAGATCAGCCACCCGGACAGCAGATGAAACTAAGGAGTATTTCTGTCTGTAATAAAGCCCTTTTGTGGGGAAAAACTCATCCTGATTGGCAGAGCCTGGCTCCATAGTGGGTGGGCCTATACCCTCCCAGGCCCAACCTTGGCTGCGCCCCTGCCCAGTCATGTGAAATCCATAGATCTGGGCCAAATGAATTCATTTCAATTGACTGATTTCCTTATATGAACTGTAACTAACTTATATTTTTGTTCAGTATATTTTGTTGTGCTGTTGTTACATTTGTATTGGTGTTTCATGTCCAAAGCGCTCAGGGTGTTGTTACATGTCATTTGTGACGTGCATCATGAGCAAAGTCATTGTAGCCTATCATTTCACTTCGCTTGTGAAAACCATGAGCACTGGCTGACTTGGCTTCACTGTACCGCAGCCGAAGCCTGCCAGCAGCCTACCTACCAAAGGTTGCATCGTGTCTATTACAATGTACCTGTAGAAAAAACGTATCTTACTTATGGAAGATGCCAAAACTTTGGCGATAACAATAGATGGCGAAGTCAAATATACTGGTTTCCATCTGTAGCAAAGTTTTCCATAAACGCTTATGACAAAACCAGCTCCAGAACCAGCCTAGCCAGCTGGCTAATCTTTTGACTATGGCATAGTAAAAACCCAGCAACAACAGATAACATTAGCTATCTAAATAAGGTTAACAAGATAGCTAGCTAAGGTTAGCATGCTAGCTAGCTAAACTGACAGCTGTCAGTTCCTTATTTGTTGATGTTTCTCCCCTCCACATGGAAATCACCACAACATTCTTTCCCACCCCCAATTCGTTAACATGTGTAAGTATCTTGCGTCATTTTTTGGAGGTGAAATCGAAATAAGCATTTCTGCTCTAGGCCAGGAATTATGTTGAAATAGGGGCGGCTTTGTAGGTTAGCCTACTAATCTCAATCAAGTATTTAAATGTCCATTTGACAATTCTGCCTGCCCTGACCCTGCCTTCTGTTCTGTACCTTGTCACACCTCCCTGGATTACTGACCTCTGCCTGCCATGACCCTGAGCCTGCCTGCCGTTCTGTACCTTTCGGACTCTGTTCTGGATAAGTGAACTCTGCCTGTTGTTTGCCTGCCCCTCTGTTTTTTTAGTAAACCTTTGTTACTGTCTGCTGGGTCTTCTCCTGAGACTTGACAACATCGTCATATTTAATCCAAGTTGCTATTTCCAAAGCAATCTCTGTTATTTCTGATAAAAAAATGCAGCATAGCAAATCGAGAGCTCCAATCACAAGTTTTCTTTAAAGATGCAAACGTAGGCCAATCTTTGCTAAAAAGGTATTTTACTTATTTAAAACCTCTACAGGATCGGTGTCCCCCCCACGGGACGGTTAAACTAATGTAGGCTAGTGTGATTAGTATGAGATTGTAAGTAACATGAACATTTCCCAGGACATAGACATATCTGATATGGGCAGAAAGCTTAAATTCTTGTTAATCTAACTGCACTGTCCAATTTACAGTAGCTATTACAGTGAAAGAATACAATGCTATTGTTTGAGGAGAGTGCACAATTATGAACTTGAAAATGTATTAATAAACCAATTAGGCACATTTGGGCAGTCTTGATACAACATTGTGAACAGATATGCAAAGGTTCATTGGATCAGTCTAAAACTTTGCACAAAAATTGCTGCCATCTAGTGGCCAAAATCTAAATTGTGCCTTGGCTGGAACAATACATTATGGCCTTTCTTTCAAAGATGGTAAACTATCATTTACCAGATCTATCATTTACTATATTTACCAGATCTAATGTGTTATATTCTCCTACATGAATTTTTCGAATTTCCAGAAACTTCAAAGTGTTTACTTTCAAATGATATCAAGAATATGCATCAGGGCTGAGGTCAAGGTTCTGTGCAGGCCAGTCAACAAACCATTTCTGTATGGACCTCGCTTTGTGCACGGGGACATTGTCATGCAGAAACAGGAAAGGGCTTCTCCAAACTGTTGCCACAAAGTTGGAAGCACAGAATTGTCTAGAATGTCATTGTATGCTGTAGCGTTAAGATTTCCCTTCACTGGAACTAAGGGGCTAGCCCGAACATTGAAAAACAGCCCCAGACCATTATTCCTCCTCCACCAAACTTTACAGTTGCCACTATGCATTTGGGCAGGTAGCGTTCTCCAGGCATCTGCCAAACCCAGATTTGTCCGTCGGACTGCCAGATGGTGAAGCGTGATTCATCACACCAGAGACTGAGTTTCCACTGCTCCAGAGTCCAATGTTAGCGAGCTTTACACCACTCCAGCCAACGCTTGGCATTGCATATGGTGATCTTAGGCTTGTGTGCGTGCGGCTGCTCGGCCATGGAAACCCATTTCATTAAGCTCCCGACGAACAGTTCTTATACTGATGTTGCTTCCAGAGGCAGTTTGGAACTCGGTAGTGAGTGTTGCAACTGAGGGCAGACGATTTTTACAGTACTCGGCGGTCCAGTTCTGTGAGCTTGTAAAGCCTTCCCGGCTCAGTAGATAATTATCCCAGATAATTCCACTTCATTTCCTAGATAATCACGCAGTCTCCTCTGAACAGATGATGTTGAGACGTGTCTGTTTCTTGAACTCTGTGAATAATTTATTTGGGCTGCAATCTGAGGTGCAGTTAACTTTAATGAACTTATCCTCTGCAGCAGAGGTAACTCTGGGTCATCCTTTCCTGTGGAGGTCCTCATGAGAGCCATTTTCATCATAGTGCTTGATGGTTTTAGCGACTGAACTTGAAGAAACTTTCAAAGTTTTAGAATTTTCCCATGTCTTAAAGTAATGATGGACTGTCGTTTCTCTTTGCTTATTTTTCCAAAATTCTAATTGAGTCAGGAGTCAGCTAACCTGGAGTCCAGTCAATGAGACGAGATTGGAGATGTTGGTTAGAGCTGCCCTGCTCTATAAAAAACACTCACAAATTTGAGTTTGCTATTCACAAGAAGCATTGCCTGATCAAATCAAATCAAATCAAATTTTATTTGTGACATACACATGGTTAGCAGATGTTAATGCGAGTGTAGCGAAATGCTTGTGCTTCTAGTTCCGACCATGCAGTAGTATCTAACAAGTAATCTAACAAATTCACAACAACTACCTTATACACACAAGAGTAAAGGAATGAATACGAGTATGTACATATAAATATATGGATGAGCGATGGCTGACCGGCATAGGCAAGATGCAGTAGATGGTATGGAGTACAGTATATACGCATATATATATATATGAGATGAGTAATGTAGGATATGTAAACATTATATAAATGGCATTGTTTAAAGTGGCTAGTGATACATTATTTCATCCAATTATAATTATTAAAGTGGCTAGAGATTTGGGTCGATGGCCGAACGGCATAGGCAAGATACAGTAGATGGTTTAGAGTACAGTGTATACATTTGATATGAGTATGTCGGATACGTAAACATTATATACAAAATTGTTTAAAGTGGCTAGTGATACATTTGTTACATCCAATTCCTATGTTTAAAGTGGCTAGAGATTTAAGTCAGTATGTTGGCAGCAGCCACTCAATGTTAGTGATGGCTGTTTAACAGTCTGATGGCCTTGAGGTAGAAGCTGTTTTTCAGTCTCTCGGTCCCAGCTTTGATGCACCTGTACTGACCTCGCCTTCTGGATGATAGCGGGGTGAACAGGCAGTGGCTCGGGTGGTTGTTGTCCTTGAAGATCTTTTTGGCCTTCCTGTGACATTGGGTGGTGTAGGTGTCCTGAAGAGCAGGTAGTTTACCCCCGGTGATGCGCTGTGCAGTCTTCACTACCCTCTGGAGAGCCTTACGGTTGTGGGCGGAGCAGTTGCCGTACCAGGCGGTGATACAGCCCGACAGGATGCTCTCGATTGTGCATCTGTAAAAGTTTGTGAGTGATTTTGGTGACAAGCCGAATTTCTTCAGCCTCCTGAGGTTGAAGAGGCGCTGTTGCGCCTTCTTCACCACGCTGTCTGTGTGGGTGGACCAATTCAGTTTGTCCGTGATGTGTACGCCGAGGAACTTAAAACCTTCCACCACCTGATGTGAACAATGCATCGAACAAAATAGATCTCAGAAGACATAAGATTAAGAATTGTTGACTTGCATAAAGCTGGAAAGGGTTACAAAAGTATCTCTAAAAGCCTTGATGTTCATCAGTCCATAGTAAGACATATTGTCTATAAATTGAGAAAGTTCAGCACTGTTGCTACTCTCCCTAGGAGTGGCCGTCCTGCAAAGATGACTACAAGAGCACAGTGCAAAATGCTCCTGACCATTGAGGTTATTGCTGCCAAAGGGGACCAGTTATTAAATCCAAAGGTTTGTGAATGTTTACACCATGTGTTCAATAAAGACATGAAATGTATAATTGTTTGTGTGTTATTAGTTTAAGCAGACTGTGTTTGTCTATTTCTGTGACTTAGATGAAGATCAGATCAAGTTTTATGACCAATTTATGCAGAAATCCAGATAATGCCAAAGTGTTCAGTATATGCATATAAAATGGGTAAAACAATGTGTAAACATTATTAAAACAACCAGTATTCAATGACTCTAGGGCAGCAGTCTCAAAGGTGCAGGGTAGAGTATTGCGTGGTAGCCGGCTAGTGACAGTGTCAAAGATGCAGGGCAGGGTACCGGGCGGAGGCTGGCTAGTGATGGCTGTTCAACAGTCTGAATGCCTGGAGATAGAATCTGTTTATCAGTCTCCTGATCCCAGATTTATTGTACCTGTACTGTCTCCACCTTCTAGATGGTAGCGGGGTGAAAAGGTTACGGCTTGGGTGGCTGAGGTCCTTGATGATCTTCTTGGCCTTCCTATGGCACTGGGTGCTGTAGATGTCCTGGAGGAAAGGCAGTGTGCCCCCAATGATGCGTTGGGTTGACCGCACCACTCTCTGGAGAGCCCTGCGATTGCGGGTGGTGCAGTTGCTTTACCAGGTGGCATTACAGCCCGACAGAATGCTCTCGATGGTACATCTGTAGAAGTTTGTGATGATCTTAGGGGCCAAGCTGAATTTGCTTTAGCCTCCCCCTGAAAACAATAATGAGTAGTTAGGACGTCCCCGGGATATCACAAAATGGTCACTTAAAGTCGTCAGGACGTTGCGTTATGGTCCCCTGGAGGTTTTGTCTAGTTCCCGGTTGGTCCCAAGGACGTCCCCGAGGATGTTTTTAGGTAATTCTTGGCACGTTGTCTCATGGTCGCCTTGAGTTGTTTGTCTAGTTCCCAGTTCGTCCCGGGGACGTCAGCTGATGGTTGCAATGAAACGTTCTCTCCCCCCCAAAAATACATTTTACCCAGGGACGAATTGGGAACTAGACAAATTTTACCTTAGTTTCATCACACATTACCCCTTGTTACTGTTGCCAAGCCCATCAAGGCCCTGATTGGTGAACCACTGATCCAGTCACAGCTCTTTATCTTTTGTCAATGCTAGGGACACCCACACACACAAACAGTGATTTTAACATACATATATGACACACTTTGACATACATGATTACAGTAACCAGGTTTCCATCCAACCTTTTAATGAGAGTAAAGTACATGTCAGATAAAAAAAATTCACGACAGGCTTGATGGAAACAAGTAATATGTCGATAAACTTTCCAAATGTCAACAAAACTAAATATGCTTAGACAAGGTGGGATCTTTTTGTGTCGGTAAAATGAATTATGCGAGAAATGGTGTCAAAACTCCTTTATGAGCAAGTATTGACATAATAACAATCAAACTGGAAAGAAACTTGGAGCCACGTGGTGATATTGTGTGGTCCTCCCACTCGGGAAAGCATGTCGTTTACTAAGCTACATATGAAATCAGTTGACTTCACAGGGTGGTGAATGTGCATGGTTATGAGGTTGATGCTCCTTTCCAATAAATATTATTCTTATTCTGATGACATGATCATCGATGCTTGGCTGCTGTTTGACAAATACAAATCATCTTGCTTTTTATCCCATAATAATCTCATCATGTACGTAGGCTATACCCGCAATATATCTGCAAGCTCTTACCTAGAGTGCACGTGCCAAGGCCAGAGTTGGCACATTCGCTATAATGAATTTTTTTTTGTGACAAACCATAAGTAGAGCTGAAAATATGATGGAAACCCATTTTAAGTATGTTTAATGAGAATGTAACTACAAAAGTTATTTTATGTGTACTACATCATCACGCACAGCTTTTTAATTCAATTTGATGAAGAAGCTTCTTTGGTGGGGAAATTAAGCTGTTTTGAGGCACATTTAGAATATTCACATGAAAATCTGTTGCTAATTGGATTGAAACATTATTGAACATGTCCTCACCTGGGATTTTAACTCACAATTTCTTGGTTTACGGTATTCCGATCTTCCTGCTATGCCACCATGTCTGTATCAATGACTGATTTCACCTGTAGGCCTATTCTTACACTTGCACTTCAAAGTAAATCTCGTCTCTGTAAAAAATACTCTGAAGAAAAAGTATTATATTTATCATAGCAATTTCAGGAGTAACATTAACATTGCAAAAATAAAGCGAAGCTTTAAAATAAAGGGAACTCGAGTGTCTGCCTCAGCTGACGCATCAGCTGAGATTGCACCAATTAGATGCTAGTGACAATCACGCCTACCTTATTTGTCCATTTAACTGCTACAGTAGTATGCGTTTGCTTCTTTTGCTCCCACCACCACCCCAGTCTCCACCTGTTAGGTTCTGTTTTCCTTCTAGGGGATTGGCATAGCTTTGACAGCCTGTAAGAAGAGCCCTGTGGCTTCAGGCTAGTCTGAGTTAATTGATCATAGTGATTCAGGAGTAACATTAAAACAGGGTAAAATGCCCCACTAACATTAGACCACTATACAGAAATCCCCAAATTTGCTGAAATAAGTAAATCAAATCAATGACGATAGAATAGTCAGATTAATACCTCTACATAAAAGCCTTTGGGGGGGTTCTACTAAGTTTTAAGATGGACATAGCAAGGATCATTAAGCTATTTAGAATTGTAGGACTCCTTTATGTATCAAAAATATGTACACTACCGTTCCAAACTTTGGGGTCACTTAGAAATATCTTTGTTTTTGAAAGAAAAGCACATTTTTGGTCCATTAAAAAAAGATCCAATTTATCAGCAATACGGTGTAGACATTGTTAATGTTGTAAACAACTATTGTAGCTGGAATATCTACATAGGCGTACAGACGGCCATTATCAGCAACCATCACTCCTGTGTTCCAATGGCACGTTGTGTTAGTTAATCCAAGTTTATCATTTTAAAAGGCTAATTGATCATTAGAAAAAACTTTTTCAATTATGTTAGCACAGCTGAAAACTGTAAAACGGGCCTTCTTTAGACTAGTTGAGTATCTGGAGCGTCAGCATTTGTGGGTTCGTTTACAGGCTCAAAATGGCCAGAAACAAATAACTTTCTTCTGAAACTCGTCAGTCTATTCTTCTTCTGAGAAATTAAGGCTATTTATTCCATGCGAGAAATTCCCAAGAAACTGAAGATCTCGTGCAACACTGTGTACTACTCCCTTCACAGAACAGCGCAAACTGGCTCTAACCAGAATAGAAAGAGGATTGGGAGAACCCGGGTACTTAACGGAGCAAGAGGACAGGTACATTAGAGTGTCTAGTTTGAGAAACAACGCCTCACATGTCCTCAACTGGCAGCTTCATTAAATAGTACCCGCAAAACACCACTCTCAACGTCAACAGTGAACAGGCGACTCAGGGATGCTGGCCTTCTAGGCAAAGTTCATCTGTCCAGTGTCTGTGTTCTTTTGCCCATCTTAATCTTTTATTTTTATTGGCCAGTCTGAGATATGTATTTTTCTTTGCAACTCTGCCTAGAAGGCCAGCATCTCCGCGTCGCCTCTTCACCAGGGTCATTCAAATCTTATTCTACGAGGTCCGGAGCATTCTGGTTTTCTGTTAAATAAATTGCACATACCTGGTGTCCCAGGTCTAAATCAGTCTGTGAAAAAATGCAGTGGAACTGGCATGAAATCTGAAATGGTAACACAGTAGAATTACATAACAATCACGAGACTACAGTATATACAGGGGACCAGGTACAGAGAAAATGTGCGGGGGTACAGGTTAGTTGAGGTAATTTGTACATGTAGCTAGGGATAAAGTGACTATGCACAGATTATAAACAGTGAGTAGCAGCAGTGTAAAAAAGGGGGTCAATGTAAAATGGCCATTTGATTAATTGTTCAGCAGTCTTATACGTAGCTTGGGGGTAGAAGCTGTTAAGGAGACTTTTGGACCTAGACTTGGCACTCCGGTATCGCCTGCCGTGCGGTAGCAGAGAGAACAATCTGTGACTTGGGTGACTGGAGTCTTTGACAGTTTTTTGGGCCATCCTCTGACACCGCCTGGTATATAGGTCCTGGATGGCAGGAAGCTTGGCCCCAGTGATGTATTGGGCCGGACGCACTACCCTCTGTAGCGCCTTATGGTCAGATACCGAGTAGTTGCCACACCAGGAGTGGGTCTAGGGTTTCTGGGATGATGGTGTTGATGTGAGCCATGACCAGCCTTTCAAAGCACTTCATGGCTACCGACGTGAGTACTACGGGGAGGTATTCATTTAGGCAGGTTACCTTCGCATTCTTGTGCACAGGGACTATGGTGCTTGAAACGTGGTTATTACAGACTCGGTCAGGGAGAGGTTGAAAATGTCAGTGAAGACACTTGCCAGTTGTTCCGCGCATGTTCTGAGTACACGCCCTGGTAATCCGTCTGGCCCCACGGCCTTGTGAATGTTGACCTGTTTAAAGGTCTTTCTCACATTGGCTACGGAGAGCATCATTACTCCGTCATCCAGAACAGCTGGTGCTCTCATGCATGCTTCAATGTTGCTTGCCTCGAAGCGAGCATAAAAGGCATTTAGCTCATCTGGTATGCTCGAGTCACCGGGCAGCTAGTGGCTGGGTTTCCCTTTGTAGTCCATAATAATTTGCAATCCATGCCACATCCGACGAACGTCAAATCCGGTGTAGTAGGATTCAATCTTAGTCCTGTATTGACACTTTGCCTGTTTTATGGTTTACATCTGAGGGCATAGCAGGATTTCTTTTAAGCATCTGTATTAGTGTCCTGCTCCTTGAAAGCGGAAGCTCTAGCCTTTAGCTCAGTGCGGATGTTGCCTGCGATATGTATGTACGGTCACTGTAGGACGACATCCTCAATGCACTTATTGATGTTGCCGGTGACTGAGGTGGTATACTCCTCAATGCAATTGGATGAATCACGGAACATATTCGAGTCTGTGCTAGCAAAACAGTCCTCTAGCATAGACCACCTCCGTATTGAGCAAGTCACTGGTACTTCCTCCTTTAGTTTTTGCTTAAGCAGGAATCAGGAGGATAGATTTATGGTCAGATTTGCCAAATGGAGGGTGAGAGAAAGAGCTTTGTATGCGTCTCTGTGTGTGGAGTAAAGGTGGTCTAGAATGTTTTTTCCGCTGGTTGCACATGTGACATGCTGGTAGAAATGAGGTCAAATGGATTTAAGTTTGCCTGCATTAAAGTCCTCGCCCACTAGGAGCGCCAATTCTGGATGAGCATTTTCTTGTTTGCGTATGGCCTTATACAGCACGTTGAATGCAGTCTTAGTGCCAGCTTCAGTTTTGATGGTATATAGATGGCTACAAATAATATAGATGAGAACTCTCTTGGTAGATAGTGTGGTCTACAGCTTATCATGAGAATCTCTGCCTCAGGCGAGCAATACCTCGAGACTTCTTTAATATTAGACATCGCGCACCAGCATTTATTGACAAATAGACCCACACCCCCGCCCCACGTCTTACCAGACATCGCTACTCTGTCCTGGCGATACACAGAAAAACCAGCCAGCTCTGTATTATCCGTGTTGTCGTTCAACCACGACTCTGTGAAACATAAGATATTACATTTTTTATGTCCCGTTGGTAGGATAGTCTCGACCCTAGATCATCGAGTTTGTTTTCCAGTTTTTGCACGTTAGCCAATAGCACCGACGGCAATGGCGATTTACTCACTTGCCTACAAATCCTAACACGGCATCCCAACCTTCTCCCGTGGTATTTCCGCCAAATTGACCACAATAAATTATATTTTAAAATGACAATCATTTCACACCTTGATTACATTGAGACACAAGCACATCTCTTTTGTTATTTGAAGGAATACTTGGGAACAGATTTCCTAAATACATTTAAAAAATCCTGGTGATTTTACAGTCTTTGACCAAAAACCGCGGGCCTAAAGACTTTAGCACAGCCGTATATGTAAATATATTGCTCTGGGCTGAAATATTTCCTAGATTTTCTTATGATCTATTTGTAAGGATTAGAATTATTCAGAGTAGAGTGACTTGGGTTTTGTTCCAATTTAAGCGACTTGTGTTTTGTCTGTTTTTGACAACTTGCCAGTTGTGGTTTTTGTTTTCCACTGTGACATAGAAAGAGGGTTCGCTCTCAACTAATAGAGACAGTCACTCCACTTTTGAAATGCTAATCATCTGGATATCTTGGTGTTTTGAACTGGTTATACAAACTAAGAGTAACGCTTGGTAAATCAGGTCAACGTTCAATGATGTGTATACAGACACCTTAAACTAGAGGATTTTCCATTGTGAACTCTGAACTCTGGTCACTGAACATCTGCAGCAATAAAACAAGGCATTCATTTGGTGATCTAATTGAAAAGGCTTTCATTGCATCCTTCTAGAGTTCTTGATCGACGGGCTCGGGACCCTCCACATTGGCTACTGTGATAACACCATCGTAAACTAGTATGCGTCTAAGATCAAGTTGCCATGGGGCAAGTGGAATAGTGAGAAAGCTTACGCCAAATTCCGCTACACCTCATCAGACGCTGTCCAAATTAAAAAGGGCATTTTTTACTTCAAGAACAGCTTCCAATGCATGTCTAGTAACTTAAACAGGTTCTACAAACTATCACTTGAGGTTTCTCAAATTAAGGATTCTCGCTCAGCTTGTGTTGTCGAAAAACATGGAGTGAAAAAAACAAGCATGCTGTGGAAAAAAAATGGTGGCACAACATGACTGTTCGTTGTGGAAACAAACAGTGAAAGTGAAGGAAGCCAATGAGTGGATTTCTACCTTTGTGTGAGCAGATCAGGGCTGGGTCAAAGTGTGTTTCCACAGACTGTGCCAAAGCTTGAGTCATGACTTATGCCATCATGCCAAATGTCACCTCCCACCTAATGACTTGACTTACCTGACTTAAACCCTTTTGCACCTTGAGGAGCATAGGGTATCCTCCCAATCATACTCAGGACAAACTAACTACAGTTCAATGTTTACCTGGCAAACCTGTCTATCATGGTCTGCATCTCAAATGGCACCCTAGTACCAATAAAGTGAACTATTTTTGACCAAGGAATAGGTTTACACAGACCATGCACACATGGTCTGTGACCACAATATGAACTGTATGGAGACTGACATTCTGAATGATATCCTATTCTGAATGATACCGCCATTCAAACATAATTAACTTAGCTAAAACTCTTCCAACCAATCAAACGCTTCCTTTGAAATGGTTTGTTTACCTATATGATATGCGTTTCTATTTTTGCACTCTTTATGAAAAAGCATTTTGACTCTTTGCTTCTAACACCTGAGCTGCAGTAGTTGCTATGACTGAGACACAGCTCGATGGGTCAATTGAGTACAATGAGTTTGAGCTCCCGGGTTATAGCATTCATCTAAATGACAGCAACTGAAATGGTGGCGGCGGGTGTACTTTTATTAGGAACAATGTGAATTTGAACCCTCACTCAGATCTGCAGGTTGCATCGTAGACATACTCCTTCCTCAATGTCGTCCTATACTTGTTAGTGTGTGCTACCAGCCTCCTGAGAAGGGTTAGGGTTAGGGATATTTTTTATGATTTACTTGAATCCACTTGCTGTGATCACAATGTATTTGCTGGCAGGCAATGTATTGTGCTTGGCGATTTCAATTCAAATGTGCAGTGCACTAGCAAATGCCCTGTATACCTTTAATAATATTTTTTGGGCCTGAAACAACTGATTGCTAAGCCAATCACAGTGTGTATTGACAGTAAATCAACTTTGGATTTGATTATCGTATCAGACCAAGAAAGAAATATGTCAGTCAGGAGTCTTAAATATTTGTTTTAGTGATCATATGGTAACCTACTGTACCTGTAATAAAAAAAATACCACTTGAGCCAGGTAATACCTACTGTATGTGAAGGTACGGTTTATGAAACAATACTCAAAGGAACGTTTTTTAGAAGTCCTTGGTCATTTTGATTGGTCTGATGTATTAAATTGTGATGATGTTGATCAAACTTGGTATCTTTTTTAAAGAGATGTTTCTTTCTGCCCTTGACTCTCTGGCCCCAATGAAACAAATGTTGATCAAACAGAGGTCAGGGAGGTATGCAAGATGGATAAGGGCAAATCCCAGTATTACATAGACACTGTAAATGACAACTCACATCAGCTCTGTGTGGAAAACTTTAAAGGACATTGGCTCAACAACTGCTCATAAGGTAAAATACTGTGGTATTGTCCTGGATATTGATACTTTTTTATTCTATGACAAAGCAAAGATTGCAATCATTTAAACACATTCTTTACCACTATAGCCTCATCCCTGGTTATAAAGTTACTGACCTGCTCTGGAATCTATGGCCAGTCCTTTATTGAAAACCTTTACCATAGCAAAAATATCACAAATGGCTTGTTTGAGCTGTGTATGTTAACATAAGACAAAGTTTCCAATCTACTATGCTCAATGAGCACAAACAAAGTAACTGGTTTTGATAACCTTCCTGCAAGATTCATTAAGTATAGTGCCTGTGTCACTGCTAAAATAATAACGCATATTGCAAACCTTTCTATTAGTAGTGGTAAATTCCCCAATCATCTCAAGGTAGCCAGGGTTGTTCCGCTCGAGAAGAGTAGCAAAACAGATGTGGGTAACTACAGGCCTGTGTTGATCATCAGCACCTTATCCAAAGTTGTTCTCAAGCACAAACTACTTTAGGAACTTCAATCTGGTTTTAGAACAGCTCATTCAACTGATACTTGCCTTATTGACCTTTTTGATCACACCAAGCAAGAAAGTGACAAGGGGAACAATACAGTCATGTTAGACTTGCAGAAAGCGTTTGACACTGCGGAATATGACATTCTTCTGATGAAACTGAAATGCATGGGTCTAAATGATGTAGCAGTAAATTGGTTTAGGGCTAACCTCACCAACAAAACACAAGTATGTAATGTTGGTGATGTTTGGTCAGAGGCCAAAGAAATATCCTGTGGAGTACCGCAGGGATCAATCTTAGGGCCATTCCTATTCTTTAAGTAAGTCAATGATATACCAGCTGCAGTATGCCAAGTGCAAACTCCTGCTTAATGCTGATGACTACTGGTATATGCTGAATGCTGAATCCTACTGGTATCAGGGAGCGATACAGCTTACATAGAGGACACCTAGAGTAAAATATTGCATTCTGTTAGTGATTGGTTGATTAACAACAAATTGTCGCTACATTTGGTCAAAACTGGATAGAGTTCGTTTGGAGCAAAGCATAGATTGGCTGACAAGATAAAGGTGAACTGTGCAGGCAAGGACATTTAATCAAAGATGAGTGTCACTTATCTTGGTGTATCCCTGGACAAATCTCTATCTGGAGATAAGATAGCTGCTGAAATCCTTTCTAAAATAGCAAACAAACTGACATTTCTATATCGTAACACTAGATCCTTTAACATTAAAGTTAAGAAACGTCTTGTCTCACCCTTGATCCAATGTCACTTTGACTATGCCTGCTCCCCCTCATATAGTGGGTTATCAAAAAAGCTCAAGAAGAGAATGCAGTTCATGCAAAATAATGTTATTAGGTACATGCTGAATGTCCCTCTCAAGAGTAAACAGTACTGCGATGAACACGTTTTTCTATACAGGCATTTATCGATGGAATAGCCTCCCCTTGGAGATCAAGCAAACAAAAAATAGAAATGGCTATAACAAGCAGGCAAAGGTTTTAATGTGGATCAGGTTGTCTGTATAACACTGCCACCTTGTGCCTCCTTTTGTTACTGCTACTGTTGGTAAGGTTGTTTTTTACAGATAGGGATGATGTGCAATGAACTTGTTGTTTTTTACTGTTAGGAATGAGGTGCAATGAATTTGTATCTTTAAAGTTAAGATGATGTGCAGCAATTGAGGTTGTATTTTTAGGGTTAGGGTGATGTGCAATATTTAGATCCACTTTTTAGGATGTCAACATGAATGTATGTAATGTGTTTGTTTGTTATTTTGTCTTTTAATCAGTAGATGTTCTATATGTTTTTACCATCGAGGACCACTTTGGAAACAAATGTTTTAATTCATACTTTGAAGTGCTATGCTCTGAGAACATATTGTACATATTTATACGTACATTATTGTACATATTGTTGTATATGTCTTTTGCCCAAATTTCAAAAAAGCATTAACTTGCTGTCACTATTTTTTAAGGACCTGACTAATGATCTGTTTGTATTAAATACTCAAGGACACCTCCCAGAGCATGATGTCATGCCAATTTATTCATTGTCTTCTCTTCATAATGAATTCAAGCAGTTTTATACTTTTTTGTATTATCTTGCATGAACGTTAGTGACTGTGTGGCATCCCGTTAGATGCTGCCATTATACTATTTGACCACAAGGTGGAACTAAAGACCTGAAAAAGTATACAGACTATAGCAATCTAATACTGTTAATCCCTAAAATAATGTCAAGTTCAGTTTTCGACATTTTAATGATGAAATTGTATTTTTGCAATACAGTATATACAGAATGGTTAAGATTATGGATCTGATTTTGAGGAACTATATTTGCAGTTTCCCCTGTTTTACTGTAGGCTGCAAACTATGAATTTCTAATTGACTGAGTAGAGTAATAACTACTGTTGTATTATTAGAGTTCCTGTCTTATTTCCATTGTACGGTTTATGATTTTATTAGAATCCCCATTAGCCGACGCCAATGGCAACAGCTAGTCTTCCCGAAGTCCGACACATAACGAAAAAGACATTACAGACAAAAAATACTTAACATTTATATATAAAAATGTAATAAAAAAATACAACTAAAGAATACTAATGTGTGTGTGTGTGTGTGTGTGTGTGTGTGTGTGTGTGTGTGTGTGTGTGTGTGTGTGTGTGTGTGTGTGTGTGTGTGTGTGTGTGCATCTGTCAGTTACACATACAGTGTCAGTACAAACACAAAAACATTTGGTCACATGGGGGAGAAGCATTGTGCCGTGAGGTGTTGCTTTATTGTTTTTTGAAACCAGGTTTGCTGTTTACTAGCGCTATATGAGATGGAAGGGAGTTCCACGCAATCATGGCTTTACATAATACTGTGCGTTTTCTTTCATTTCTGGACCTGGGGACTGTGAAGTGACCCCTTGATGCAGTCAATCTTTCCTCTACTTTGAGCCAAGAGAGACTGACATGCATACTGTTGAGATTAGCCCTCTGTGTACATTGAAGGGCTATACGTGCTGCATAGTTCTGGGTCAGCTGCAGATTCTCTAGCTCCTTCTTTGCAGCACTTGACCATATCACTGGGTAATAGTCAAGATAAGATTAAACTGGAGCCTGCAGGACTTGTTGGGTCGACTGTGGTGTTAAAAATTATGAGCATATCTTTATCTCAAAAAGACCTCTCCCAATCTTTACAACAGTTTAATCAATATGCCTTGACAATTTGCAGTCTACGGTGACACCAAGAAGTTTAGTCTCCTCAACTTGCTCAACAGCCACATAATTCATTACCAGATTCACCTGAGGTCTAGAATTTAAAGAATGATTTGTACTAAATACAATGCTTTTAGTTTTAGATATGTTCAGGACTAGTTTATTACTAGCCACCCATTCCAAAATTGACTGCAACTCTTTGTTTAGGGTTGCAGTGATTTCACTAGCTGTGGTTGCTGATGTGTATAATGTTGAATCATCAGCATACATAGACACACAGGCTTTGTTTAAAACTAGTAGTAGATCATGAGTAAAAATAGAACAGTATAGGGCCAAGAAAGCTGCCTTGCGGGATACCACACTTTACATGTTTTACATTAGAGAAGCTTACATTAAAGAAAACCCTCTATGAATGGTTTTGTATTTGTAGATGGTCAAACACCTGTACAATGTATGTTGTGTGTGCGTGTGTGCATGCATGTGTGTGCATACACATGCTCTTGGCGTGTGTCCAAAACCTTTAGATTAGTTAGATGTTTTAGTTAGTGTTGGCATGAGCGGAAGGGAATTGAGGTCTGCTAGAGGTATAGCAGCCTTTGTAAACACTTGGCCAGAGTGAGTCTTGTGTTGTGTACCACCACGGACGCTTTAATTGAAGTGGGCTACTTCCTTCCTGCCTGCCAATTAGTAAAACACTCCTTGAGCTTTAAAGGGAGAAAACCCGAAGGGTGCAACTGTCTAGAGGGTTCTTTGAAATATGCACAGGATAAAAATTAATAACTTCCATCCATGGGCATCCAACATCAAGGAAGCAAATAATTAGTTAGTTAGGATTTTTTTTGCCCTGTTTTTGAACTCATACCACATACAGTTTTATCAGGTCAAGGTAATGTGATTATGATGAAGCACTAAGAAGGGCTCGGCTCAACGCTGGAAGGTCCTAGAAAGGCATTTGACAGCAGAGGGCAGTATGTATGCTACACAGTTCTACTCAGGTCTACTCGCATATCAGGCGACATCATTCTTCCATGAGAAATTCAATCCTTTGGTGTTTTTTTGACAGTGTTGGAAAACACTGTCTCAGGCGCCGCTCCAAAATCTCCCATAAGTGTTCAATTGGGATGAGATCTGGTGACTGAGACGGCCATGGCATACGGTTTACATCATTTTCATGCTCATAAAACCATTCAGTTACCACACTTGCTGAAGAGTATTTCTGTCTGTAATAATGCCTTTTTGTGGAGAATAACTCATTCTGATTGACTGGGCCTGGCTCCCCAGTGGATGGGCCTGGCTGCCAAGTGGGTGGGCCTATGCCCTCCAAGGCCCACCTACTGTATGGCTGCACCCCTGCCCAGTCATTTGAAATCCATAGATTAGGGCCTAATTTATTTATTTTGATTGACTGATTCCCTTGTTGTTGACTGTCCTTTGTATTGCTGTACATTTCAGAGGGGCTAACAGTATGCCCCATTTCTTCACTGTCTGACACACTGACCCACTGAACAAAACCAAAAGACTCTTTTGTCTTCTTCCCAATCTGTCAATCAGACAGGCATGCCTAACATTCCACCTTCAGTCTCTCTGGGATAAATTGGGTCTTCAGTGAAAGAATTAGAAATGCAAACTATTCTGTTTGTGCATACAGTATTAGATTAAAAAAAATATATATTATAAAATATTTTGTCTAAATCTGGTTGTTTGCACTTGTATTTAATGAATTTAAATGTAAAAGTGACCAGGTAAGCTGTACATTTTGAGCATGTTTATTGTAAAATAACTCAATAAAAGTATTACAAAAACTGCAGGAGGATATTACAGTTGCAGACAATACAGGTATCTGTACGTAATTTCACTCCTTTTCTGCAGTGCATTTCATTATAAACACAATGTACAGTACACAGAAATATACATTTACAACACATAAGGCATTATTTCATGTGAATATACATATCTTCCTTTTAAGAAAGCATTCAGTGCATTTTATTCATTGGAATAATATTCACTTTTGTATTACAGAATTACAAAATAAATACCAGTAATGGTTGGCCACTATTTTTCCAGCATTCAGATATAATAAGCAATGTTTTAACAGATAATAATCCAGTAATGTATATATTTGTGTTTACTAGGGTTATTGTAGTAGATAGACACCTCTCATAGCAGGAGTACCAGGAGTGCTTTATGCGTCATACATGCCCTGCCACTGTTGTGATCATTTGTGCAAGTCTCTTCAGTATTGGTCCTTCAAATACGTATTTAAAATACTGGGATTGACCCTTAATATCATACTGAAATGCTACAATACGCTGCTCCCTTCTTGAAGCCCAATCGTGGCATACTAGTATACACATTAACACAGCACTGCACCTGCCTTAGACCAAGAACAAACCTTGATGTACAGTCCTTGTAGAGGGAGAGATGTTTTTCCCTGGTCTGTATCGTGCATGTTACTCCATATCAGTTCGTCTTGATGTGTAAAACGGCCGATCAACCATCTCACACCCAAACGGTAGTAGTGTTTTCTGGGGTTTGCTCCTGTCATGAACAAAAACAAGCATGTTCACAGGTTTTGGTTACTATATTACCATAGATATTGAAACTGTATTACTGTATAATTACTCTATTACAGTATTCCTGTAAATGCATTCTTCATCAAGCCTTTACGTCTTGTCATTGCTTGTGCTTTGTACCTTCTGTTGTTGAATGTACATCACAGCATCGTGGACCGTAACAAAGATGTGTTGTGGGTTCATGTAGTTCATCAGTCCACTGGAGGTTAGGATCTTCAGAACACTCTCTGTCGGTAAGAGCACCTTCTGTCAATGTTCTAGATCCCTCAAATTCAAATCTGGACCTCGAAGCCAGTTCCACTGCTTTTTAAAATGATTCCCCTCTAACTGATTTGGACCTTGGACACTAATTGGGTTCATTAAATGATCAGGTAGAACAGAAAACCAGCAGTAGTCAAGACCTCGTAGGGTAAGGTTTTACATTCTAGAACTTCTGTCAGTGTTCTAGCTCTAGAGTCTGAACATTCTCCGTTCAACATTACATCACACATCAGACTCCTGCTAAACATACATTTGGGTTATTTAACTTATTGCTATTGAAAGGATCAATATACATTCATTTGTTGAACTTACCATTGCAATTGGCCAAATATATGCAAACCCCAACTTTCTGGCATTCAATACACATCTGGAAAAAGAGGCATCATTAATTCCACTGATACTAGAAGTTAAGATACAGTACTGTAGAACAAGGTAGTGTATGTTCGTCTAGCAGAAGGTACTGCACAACAAAATACTATATTGTTTACTTTTCTCACCTGTATGAAGAGTCTGGCTCCAGCAACATCGACAAAAATCACACTGCTGCAATCCATTAGTACTGCCTGGACCTCACTTTCAGCAGTTTCTGCAGGGACAACATTAGGGAAGGGAAAGGGGATATCTAGTCAATTGTACAACTGAATGCATTCAACTGAAATGTGTCTTCTGCATTTAACCCAACCCCTCTGAATCAGAGAGGTGCGGGGGGACTGCCTTAATCGACATCCACGTCTTTGGTGCCCGGGGAACAGTGGGTTAACTGCCTTGCTCAGGGGCAGAACAACAGATTTTTACCTTGTCAGCTCGGGGATTCGATCCCGCAACATTTTGGTTACTGGCCGAATGCTCTATCCACTAGTTCAGTGTATTACTAGTAGAGCGTTAAAGGCCCAATGCAGACATTTTTATATCAATATCAAATTATTTCTGAGTAACAACTAAATACCTTACTGTAATAGTTTTCCATCAAAATTGACAAAAATACCTAGGGAGTAGTCTGAGTGGGAAGGGGAGAAACTTAAAACTTTTATTGGTAGAGAGTTTTGGAACTATATTTGTTATTGGTTTATTAACCAATGTACCGCCTGGTGATGTCACCATGGAAAGCTGAAACTCCCGCCCATTCAAACAGGCTGATTAGAAGTTCCTGTCTAGATCACACTGATCAGATTGTTTAACACTTTCACATTGTTCGTTTCTTCGGCTATTGTTCAAGATGATACAAAACACAAGAAAAACTGGGCCTTTAAAGTGCATTTGGAAAGTATTCAGACCCCTTGACTTTTTCCACATTTTGATACGTTACAACCTTATTTTAAAATGGATTAAATGATCAATCTATACACAAGACCCCACAATGACAAAGCAAAAACGGTTCTTTAGACATTTTTGCAAATGTATTAAAAATAAAAAACAAATATACCTTATTTACATAAGTATTCAGACCCTCTGCTATAAGAATTGAAATTCAGCTCAGGTGCCTAGTGTTTCCATTGATCATCCTTGAGATGTTTCTACAACTTGATTGGAGTCCAACTGTGGTAAATTCAATTGATTGGACATGTTTTGGAAAGGCACACACCTGTCTATATAAGGTCCCACAGTTAACAGTGCATGTCAGAGCAAAAACCAAGCCATGAGGTCGAAGGAATTATCCGTAGAGCTCCGAGACAGGATTGTGTCGGGGCACAGATCTGGGGAAAGGTACCAAAACATTTCTGCAGCATCGAAGGTACCCAAGAACACAGTGGCCTCCATAATTCTTAAATGGAAGAAGTTTGGAACTACCACGACTCTTCCTAGAGCTTGCTGCAGGCCAAACTGAGCAATCGGGGGAGAAGGGCCTTGGTCAGGGAGGTGACCATGAACCTGGTGGTCACTCTGACAGAGCTCCAGAGTTCCTCTGTGGAGATGGGAAAACCTTCCAGAAGGACAACCATCTCTGCAGCACTCCACCAATCAGGTCTTTATAGTAGTGTGGCAAGCGGAAGCTACTCCTCAGTAAAAGGCACATGACAGCCCGCTTGGAGTTTTACAAAAGGCACCTAAAGGACTCTCAGACCATGATAAACAAGATTTTCTGGTCTGATGAAACCAATATTGAACTATTTGGCCTGAATGCCAAGCGTCATGTCTGGAGGAATCCCGGCACCATTCCTGCGGTGAAGCATGGAGGTGGCAGAATCATGCTGCCGGGATGTTTTTTTAGCAGCAGGCTCCTGGAGACTAGTCAGGATCGAGGAAAAGATGGATGAAACAAAGTACAGAGAGATCCTTGATGAAAACCTGCTTCAGAGCACTCAGAAACTCAGACTAGGGCGATGGTTCACCTTCCAACAGGACAACAACCCTAAGCACACAGCCAAGACAACGCAGGAGTGGCTTCAGGACAAGTCTCTGAATGTCCTTGAGCCCAGAATGTCCTTGAGCGACTTGAACCCGATTGAACATCTCTGGAGAGACCTGAAAATAGCTGTCCAATAGCCATCCAACCTGACAGAGCTTGAGAGGATCTGCAGAGAAGAACGGGAGAAACTCCCCAAATAGATGTGTGCCAACCTTGTAGCATCATACCCAAGAAGACTCGAGGCTGTAATCACTGCCAAAGGTGCTTCAATAACGTACTGAGTAAAGGGTCTGAATACTGTGATATTTCATTTTTTTTTTTAATTTTCATAAATTTGCTAAAATTTCTAAGAACCTGTTTTTGCTTTGTCATTATGGATATTGTGTATATTGGATCAATTTTACAATGAAGCTGTAATGTAACAAAATGTGAAAAAAGTCAAGCGGTCTGAATACTTTCCGAATGCACCGTAAGTAGCCCTGTACCCAGATTACATTACTGAAAACTATATACAGTACTTTATGTATTATCACTCACCAGATTTAAAGAACTCATTCTCAGATGAAAATGATGTGTTAGCGACACCTCTCTCCTGAAATAAAAGACAATACCAGTAAGTTATAGAACATATGTTTTTATATTTTCTAATGTACAAGATGTGATCGAGCCCAGATATAGTGTGTAGTCTCACCACAGTGTTGACAGCCTCTCTTTCCCTCTTCTCCAGGGCCTTCCTGGCCTTCTCTCTACTGCGGATCCTCTCTGGGGTGAGGCCCAGCAGACGACTCATGTCCTCTCTGAAGAAGCTGCGGTTGCCGTAGTAGATGGGCCCGTTGTATGTCAGGATCTTCACACCCGGAACTTCATAGCACTAAGGAGAGGGGACAGAGAGAGGCAGGTTAACAGAGCACTCATCCCAAACATCATTTGTTGTAAGGTGTCTGTAAGGTGTGCAAACATCCACCTCTTTTTTTTTTTTTTTTTTACATTTGAGTCATTTAGAAAACGCTATAATCCAGTAAATTATAAGGTGTGTTTTCAAAGGGACAAGGTGACACATCTACAGACATTGATCAAGAGCTCTGTTACCCGACCCGTGCTCGACGGGCCCTGACATTATAAATCGGGTTAGGGCCGGGTAGGGCATATTCTTTAATCCATAACTAGGGTACGGGCAGGGCTTGAGGATCCCTAACGCTGATCGCTAACATTTTGAAACTGAGCCATTTGCGCGTGCTCTGCTGCGCAGTAGAGTCATAACTGACTAATATCCTAACAACGTGTCAGAAGTGCTTCAACCTCATCAAATATATGACAGGAGAGATTATGTCACAGAAAATAATTATGTTCCATGAGTTTTGTCTGAGTTTAGAGTGACGAAAACAGCTAACTGCTCTCTCGTGTCTCTTCATTGACTCAGAGCCGCCATGAGCAGAGGGCATGTAGAGCGAGCTGCACGCGATGAGATAAGAGCAGTTCATGGATTTATTCATGGAGGAATTTATTCCTGATTTCGGGTTTCGGGCAGAAGCAATCGGACCTCGGTAAGGTAGGACCTGAATGTCACGGGCATGGGTAGGGCTCGGGTTTAAAATGAATGTATTGTGATTAATATGATATCTTTACAGCCAGAAAAATCTCTCTCCAGTGTGTACAGGAGAATTCCTCTCACCTTGTTGTGGTTCTCTAAAGGTCTGTAGATCTCTGTGTTGCTTGCTCTGCCCAGCACTGAACACCCAGCCCTGAGGGAAACAATGTTATTATTGTGGGAGTGTATACATACACTGAGTATACCAAACGTTAGGAACAACTTCCTAATATTTACTTGCATCTAGGGCTGTGGCGGTCACAACATTTTGTCAGCCGGTGATTGTCAAGGAAATAACTGTCGGTCTCACGGTAATTGACCGTTAATTAGCAAACCCATTTAGCATCTCTTGGCTTCCACACACAGCCTACAAGCCACTGATGCTGACCTTTGGAACATCTACATTTTAAAAAGTCGAATAAATCTATGTAATATAGCCTTAAATCCATTATTTATTTTAGACAAGTCTAAAGAAGCATGCTATCAAGAAAATGTAGTCTATTTCAGAATAACAGAATAGCATACTCTGAGTTGTCCTTCTGTTAGGTCCTGATCTGGATATGCCATATGGCTGTGGGCTACATTAGTTAATTTAGCAGACAAGATTTTTATTTTATTTATTTTTTATTTCACCTTTATTTAACCAGGTAGGCCAGTTGAGAACAAGTTCTCATTTACAACTGCGACCTGGCCAAGATAAAGCAAAGCAGTGCGACAAAAACAACAACACAGAGTACACATAAACAAACGTACAGTCAATAACACAATAGAAAAATATATGTACAGTGTGTGCAAATGTAGAGGAGTAGGGAGGTAAAGCAATAAATAGGTCATAGAGGCGAAATAATTACAATTTAGCATTAACACTGGAGTGATAGATGTGCAGATGATGATGTGCAAGTAGAGATACTGGGGTGCAAAAGAGCAAGAGGATAAATAACAATATGGGGATGAGGTTGTTGGGTGTGCTATTTACAGATTGATTGGTAAGCTGCTCTGACAGCTGATGCTTAAAGTTAGAGAGGGAGATAAAAGACTCCAGGTTCAGTGATTTTTGATTGCTTAGAATTCGGTGGCATTATTTTATAGTATGACGAATACAATTGAACAAAGCTGAATAAACTTGAAAATATATTTTCTCCAAACGATTTGAGGGACATGCGCACGTGGCTATTCTGTGTTGAGCGGTTAACAAAGAAATAGGTATGCCTATATGCTTAATTTAGAGTTATTGATGTAATTTAAGTTGTTCTACAAACGTTGGGCTATATGTTTTGATTTTTAATACATTGCAAGGCTGCCTAGAATTTCACGACGGCATCTCCTTTTTGTGGCTGTAATGCAGCCTAAAAAAAAAAACATGCCTTTTGCGGCCAGTGGCCGTTGTGTCCTTTTCCCTGAGTGCTGCCTGCTCCGAAGCACCTCTCACTCACATGGCTCACGTCATCGGCTCTTCTCACAGGCTACAAGTGAAGACAGACACATCGGGGGACGCAACTGCACGTGTCCTTTTCCAATTCCAAGGTGCATATCAGATCAGAGCGTTTAGCTTAAAATGTTGATAAACTATTGGGCTATTTCTTCACATTATAAACACAGCAATGCGCACACGGCAGTAGGCTATAAGCGCAAATGTTCCATTAGCGGAAAACCATTATCAAAAGTGACCGCAAATGCAAGTGAAAATTATCTTCCCCAAACTTGAAACTGAGATTTTCATACTGGTCCCCCATGGGAATTGAACCAACAACCCTGGCATTGCAAGTACCATGCTCTACCAACTGAGCCACTGTATCAATTCTACCTTTGGTGAGTGTATCAAGTTCATATCACAGGTTTATGACAGATACTAATTCGTCCCTATGAGAGACAGTAATACACAGTGCTCTACTCTAGAGACTTCAATATTTAGCGATAGTAACCTGTACAGTTCCAACGGCTGTAGCTCTACGGAACCATTGATACACTGTGTCTGTGTTGTCTGTGTTGAGAGGGGTGAAGGCATAGCATACCTCTGTGTGCGACAGATGACTGTCATCATTGAGAAGACCACTCCAATGGCCAGACCCATATCGACATTCAGGACAACAACAGACAGCCAAGTCACCAGCCACACTACCTGCAAAACACATACAGTACAGTCCATACAGGTTCACAAATATACAGTCCATATAAGGTCACAAAATTCAGGCCATATAAGGTCACAAAATACAGGCCATTTAAGGTCACAAAATACAGGCCATATAAGGTCACAAAATACAGGCCACATAAGGTCACAAATATACAGGCCATATAAGGTCACAAATATACAGACCATATAAGGTCACAAATATACAAGCCACATTAGTTCACAGGGGTTGATCACTAAACCACTTGCCCAAAAGTGGTATACTTATACAAATCAATGGTAACACGGACAGACTTACGAAGTCAATCTTGCTGACTCGCCAGAGGTCTGGCAGGTCCTGGAACTGTAGAAACATCTGTCTGAGGCTGGTGACATTGATACAGGCCAGCACTGCCTAGGGAGAGAGGTTAAGCAGAGTGGATCAGGACATTGATACAGGCCAGCACTGCCTAGGGAGAGAGGTAAAGCAGGGTGGATCAGGACATTGATACAGGCCAGCACTGCCTAGGGAGAGAGGTAAAGCAGGGTGGATCAGGACATTGTGAGTAAATGACTCGACGAGTGCACTTCGTTTCGTTTTATGTCCTTTTGTTTGCACAAACTAGCTAAAGTCTGTTGTCGCAGTAAGTAGTGTATGCCTCCACCTATACAGTGCCAGCGTTTAGTAGACACACACTGACTCACCTTGGGCAGGAAGTAGAAGAGAGGTCCAATCAGCAGTAGAACTATCAGAACCACCAGACTGGTGAACAAGCCAGAGAGCTGAACGGACAGAGAGACAGAGAACATTAAATTACTTTGATTTAATGTATCATCATGCCAGAAGCAAATGGCGAGGCAGACAAATAGGGCATCTAGAAAGTCATCTGTATAGATTCAAGTAAAGACAAAGCCTGGAAAGTAGGCTAGATATAAAGTAGTGTGTACCTGTGTGAATCCCCCAGAACTCTCCAGGATGTTGGTGGTGGCCAGAGTGGCTGAGCTGGGGAAACAGGTGAAGAGAGACGACACTGTGTTGGAGATACCATGGGCCAGGAGCTCCTGGAGAAACAAGACAAACATGATGACGATGATGCTGATGATGGTGATGATGGCGATGATGGTGATGACGACAATTCTTTTCACAGCTCACAGATTACACACACAGAAGTCACATTAAACATGTAATGCTTCGAGCAAGGAGACAAGACTTGAGTGAGTGTTGAGTTTCCAGCACTACTGAATCATACTAGTAGAGGACCACTGTAGCCTACCTGGTTGGGTTGGATGGAGTAGCCGTGCTTGTCTGCGTAGATCATTGCCAGTGAGACAGACACAGCATAACCCACGAACGTAATGGCAACCGTGTCTCCAGCGACCTCAGGCAACTTGTGCAAGGAAGGCATCCGTGGACTAGGGAAGCTACAGTCAAAACATGGTAAAAACTTTACACTCGCTCTCTGTTTACAACGTTTCATTTTTCTTTTAAAATAAGCTAAATGATGATGATGATGATGATGATGATATCACTCACTAGATGGAGATGCTCAGTTAGTGGATACCTTACCCTGCAGGAATGTGTCCCACTATCTGAACGTCATAGTTAGAGTCCAGAGAGGAAGCATAGGCCACTCCTGTAGCTATTATCACCTGAGGGAAAGAGAGACACCAAATTGAGTTATAACACATCAATAAGCATATCATAAACATTACAGCACCGTAGAGCTTCATTGAGCATTAAAAGTACTATAATAACTGTTGTCTTTGTGGCTGACCGTGAGGATCTCTACAGGGATGGGTGTGCGTAGGTGCTGTCGGAACCTCATGTTGACTTCTTTGACCGGTACCAGGATGGCCAGACACACCAGGGAGGTCAGAAGCTCAGCCATGTTGGTGTGGGGAAGGTTCTCTATGACAGACGCAAGGGTCTGGAGGACACAGACAGGGGGGAATGAGTTAACACACATGGGGTAATGTATTTCATCGGCCATGTTGGTGTGGGGCAGGTTCATTGGGGCATGTGTGATAGTGAAGAGAGGAGCAACTATTTCAATTGTCTCTTCCCACACCCCTGTGTTTATGATTGCCAAGTGTCTCTTACAAGGTTACATTTCACCTAGTGAGGTTTTGAGAGCTCTCTCAGTTCTCTTTTATTTGAGACTTGTTCTCTCCTTCAAAGAACCTGGGTTATGATAGTAAACCGTTTTTATTATAATTCCACAACATACTGGAGTTGTAAACCACTGTAAACTGAACACTGTATTATCCTGATCATTGTCACTTCTCTGACTGCTGACCTTGAAGAGTGAGAAGGGGCCGGTGTGGCGGGGGAGCCGCAGTCCCAGCATGCTTTGCAGCTGTGAGATGGTGACGTGGAAGGCTGCAGCGCTGGTGAATGCCTTGACGATGGGCTCTGACAGGTATGTAGAGAGGAAACCCAGCTGTAGCCCAAACATACAGAGCTGGGAAACAAACAACACTTAGTCAGGACTACAACATCTAAACACTATAGAAATACCATTCCATCTGCAGGGCCATGCCATATTAAACTTGTCCTTTACCTTGCTTCCTGCTTAAAACATCATAGGGAAGTGAGGAGAGCAGCTCTTCTGATCTTGTCCTCCAATGCTCTCCTCGCTTCCCTCTGAAGTTTTGAGACAGAGATGAGGAGAGAGGACGCAGGGAATCGAGGGAAATACTTTTGAGATTCAACCAGAGAGAACCCTATGTATCACTCACCATCATGATCCCTGAGAGTAGGGCTACAGCGGAGGCCACCCCAATCCTCTGGGCCTCAAAGTCCGCAGCCTCTGGACTGGAGGAGTTGAGCTGTAGAGGGGTGGGCACCAGCTGTTCCACCACTGAGCCTGTCATCAGGCTCACCACTGCAAAGGTACCTGGGAAACAGAAACAGCTAGTCTGTGATTCAACCACTACCGAAACAGCCACACAGCGGCTCAACAACACAGCATTGAAGCAACTCAGCATCAATGTGAGCACAGATGCAACGGAAGTGGTTTGGTGACCTAGGCTCTGTTCATATACAATGCATTTGGAAAGTAATCAGACCCCTTAACTTTTTCCACATTTTGTTACGTTACAGCCTTATTCTGAAATATTTCTTTCCTCATCAATCTGCACACAATACACCACAATGACAAAGCAAAAGAGATTTTTTAAAATGTTAGCAAATGTATTACAAATAAAAAAACAGAAATACCTTATTTACATAAGTATTCAGACCCTTTGATATGAGACTTGAAATTGAGCTCAGGTGCATCCTGTTTCCATTGATCATCCTTGAGATGTTTCTTCAACTTGTTTGGAGTCCACCTGTGGTAAATTCCATTGATTGGACATGATTTGGAAAGGCACACACCTGTCTATATAAGGTCCCACAGTTGACAGTGCATGTCAGAGCAAAAACCAAGCCATGATGTCGAAGGAATTGTCCGTAGAGCGCTGAGACAGGATTGTGTGGAGCCACAGATCTGGGGAAGGGTACCAAAATATTTCTGCAGCATTGAAGGTCCCCAAGAACACAGTGGCCTCCATCATTCTTAAATGGAAGAAATTTGAAACCGCCAAGACTCTTCCTAGAGCTGGCCGTCCGGCCAAACTGAGCAATCGTTGGAGAAGGGCCTTGGTCAGGGAGGTGGACCAAGAACCCGATGGTCCCTCTGACAGATGGGAGAACCTTTCAGAAAGACAACCATCTCTGTAGCACCAGACGGAAGACACTCCTCAGTAAAGTTTCAAGGTTCATATACGGTTGTGTGCTAGTGCACTGAGCAAAACGATATAGTTGCCACTCCTGAACGGAAGAAAAATCACCAACTGTGCCATGTACATCTGCTAAAACCAAATTACGCACATTCTTCTGGGGCCGAAGAGTGGGAGTCTGCAGAGGACGGTAAGCCTGTTATTTTGGCAGTACTGTTACACCCTGCTGGGTTCTTCCTTTTTTTGTCATGCTATGTCCATGCATGGTGAGGAGGACGATTGAGTACTGCAGGGTAGATGGAAAAATTCAGAGACACTGGCTATTTTGGATAGCCTTCTAGCTCATCTACCTGCTGATAAGCGAGACGAGTCAGTTGGTTTTGCAGTTTTGTTTTCTTATACGCCTACACGTACAAACTTGATGGAACACGATATTGACGTTGGGGATGCTGACCCCATTCATCAGCGGTTCTATAGAGTTTCTTCAGAGAAACAGCGTTGTCTGGATGCTGAGATCAGGTACATGCTGGAGAGTGATATTCCAGAGCCTTCTTTCTCCAGTTGGGCTTCTCCCTGTATCTTTGTCAGTAAACCGGATGGGACAAACATATTTTGAATGGACTACCGTAAGGTAAACAGTGTCACTAAACCAGATTAATTTCCTCTGCGTTAATCAGGTTGGAGCAGCGAAGTTTGTGAGCAAGTTGTACCTATTAAAGGGCTATTGGCAGGTGCCACTGACATGTAGGGCACATGAAATCTCTGCCTTTATTACACCTTCAGGTCTGTACTCGTATTTGGTTATGAGTTTCGGCCTGCGTAATGCACCTGCCACTTTTCAGCACCTTATGAATGAATAGGGTTGTCTCCGGTCTGGTTGGGTGTACTGTTTATCGGGGCGATGTTGTGGTTTATGCAGATACTTGGGAGGAGCATTCAAGCTTTGTTCGACCGCTTGGCTGCGGGTCACCTCCCTATCAACCTGGCTAAGTGTGAGTTTGCTCAGGCGACCATTACGTACCTTGGTAAGGTGGTTGGGCAGGGTGAGGTGCGTCCTGTCCGGGCTTAAGTGGTAGCTGTTGATGCTTTTCCACCGCAATCCACTAAAAAGGAACTGATGCGTTTCTTGGGAATGATTGGTTATTGCCGTAGTTTCTGTAGGAACTTCTCTACCGTAGTCCCTCCCCTGACAGATTTTCTGAAAGCTAAGACGGTTTACGTCTGGTCCCCTCTCTGTCAACCACAACTCCGGTGCTGGCTGCTCCTTGCGTGTGGATGCGAGTCACATGCAGGTGGATGCGAGTCACATGGGGGCAGGTGCAGTCCTGCTGCAAGCTTATGTGTCTGGTGTTGAGAGGCCTGTTACTTTATTTTCCAAGAAGTTTAACCATTATCAGTTGAACTACTCCGTGGTGGAAAAAGAAGCGCTAGCACTCATATGGGTACTACAACACTTCGAGGTGTATGTCGGGTCAGATGTAGTTGGCTGGGGCAGTGGTGTAGCGTTTACTAGGACAGTATTTTAGTTTGTGTTTTTGTATGTTTGGTTGGTGTTGTGTTCCGGGGTCCTTGGGGTCCAGTGTTACTTGGATATAGTTCACTTTATTTAATAAATATGTTGGTTATTTCATTATCTCTGTGTTGTCTCTGTGTTGTCTCCCTCTTTGTTACCGGCTACGAGCCGGTTCGTAACAAAAGGCACTTGACAGCCCGTTTGGAGTTTGCCGAAAGGCACCTAAAGACTCTCAGACCATGAAAACAAGATTCTTTGGTCTGATGAAACCAAGATTGAATTCTTTGGCCTGAATGCCAAGAGTCACGTCTGGAAGAAAACTTGGCACCATCCCTACGGTGAAGCATGGTGGTGGCAGCATCATGCTGTGGGGATGTTTTTCAGAGCAGGGACTGGGAGACTAGTCGAGGGATCGAGGGAAAGATGAACGGAGCAAAGTACAGAAAGATCCTTGATCAAAACCTGCTCCAGAGCGCTCAGGTCCTCAGACTGAGGCGAATGTTCACCTTCCAACAGGACAACAACCCTAAGCACACAGCCAAGACAATGCAGGAGTGGCTTCAAGACAAGTCTCTGAATGTCCTTGAGTGGCCCTGCCAGAGCCTGGATTTGAACCCGATCAAACACCTCTGGAGAGACCTGAAAATAGCTGTGCAGCGACGCTCCCGATCCAACCTGACAGAGCTTGAGAGGATCTGTCGAGAAGAATGGGAGAAACTCCCCAAATCCAGGTGTGCCAAGCTTGTTGCGTCATACCCAAGAAGACTTGAAGCTGTAATCGCTGCCAAAGGTGCTTCAACAAAGTACTGAGTAAAGGGTCTCAATACTTACGTAAATGCTTTTTCATTATGGGGTATTGTATGTAGATTGATGATGAAAATAAATGATTTAATCAATTTTAGAATAAGGCTGTAACGTAACAAAATGTGGAAAAAGTCAAGGGGTCTGAATACTTTCCCAATGCCCTATATACAGTCTCTAGTATAAAGGGAATACATTCCATTTTTTTATAGCGATATACACAATCTACTCCACATTGAAATTAAAAAAACAACTAAGCTGCCTTGATTGCGTAATTCTTCACTCCCCAGAGTTAATACATGCCTACATACACAGATTTGAAATCATTGGCCACTTGAATAAATGGAACACTAGTCACTTTAATAATGTAACTTTAATGATGTTTACATATCTTGCATTACTCATCTCATATGTATATATTGTATTCTATACTATCTACTGTATCTTGGTCTATGCCGCTCTGACATTGCTCATCCATATATTTATATATTCCATTTCGTTACTTAGATTTGTGTGTATTAGGTATTTGTTGTGAAATTGTTAGATATTACTTGTTAGATATTGCTGCACTGTTGGAACTAGAAGCACAAGCATTTTCGCTACAACCGCAATAACATCTGCTAAACACGTGTATGTGACCAATACAATTTGGTTTGATTTGATGGTGGAAGCACCTTCGGCAGCCATTACAGCAGGTAATCATTTTGAATAAAATCCTACTAACTTTGCACAACTCTTAGGGCAACATTTATCTATTGTTTTTGTCAAAATTTCTCAAGCTCAGTAAATTTGGTTGTGATTCATTGATGAACAGCAATATACAAACCTTGTCTCTGGACTAAGGAGTAAGAGTGAACCACTCAGGAACACTCAACACTTATTGGAAAGCCATTCAAGTGTGTCTTTGGCATTAAAATGTGTGTAATTGTCCCGCTGAAAAGTACAACTCTATCCCAAGGTTTTCAAAAGACTGATATCTGGTTTTCCTCCATTTTTTTTACCTGGGCTTTGCTCCTTTCATATTTATTTTTCTCCTGACAAACTCCCCAGTCCCTGACAGTGGCAAGCATACCCATAACATGAAGCTGACACCAATTTAATCATGTTTAGATTCATTTTAAGGCAGCAAAATGTGAAAACTGTTCAAGGGTTGGGTTTCCAACGTTACCTGCACACCTATTTACGTTGTTTTGAGCTGTACTTCGTCTTTCACTTGTCTTTTGTGTGTGAATAAATCTAACTAAAACTAAAAAACTATGATGATTAACTTTGACTTTAGCTCAGGGGGCTAACACAGTCTTATGGGGCGGTGGAGACCCTGGTTCAACCCCAGTAGCTGTCACACAGATACCCATGGCAGAGGATTTATCGCAGGCACATTGTGCATCCTGTCCATATACATTTGTCAGGCTCCAGTCCTAAGTGTATAATATCAGCGTGTGTATACCAGTGGATACATGCCGTCCTGTGCCAAACAGCATGTAGAGGACCACAGGGAAGAAGGAGGTGTAGAGGCCATAGATGGGCGCCACTGACGTCAGTAAGGCAAAGGCCATACCTGTTTTCAGGAAGAGAAACAAGATATTAGGCTACAATTGGTTGCCATCACATACACCTGTGGCTACATGAGTAATTGGTGTCATTTTTAGATAAAAAAGCTTTGATATCATGGCAAATAATGTTGCCAATAAATGCTATGAAGTAACACCTGTTATTACTGTATTACTACTTTCAATGCTGGTATTTTCTTGACTCCTTTATCTGAATAAACCATGGGGATGTAACATCCATTGAGATTACATTTTTGAGGTTCTATTTTTCCTTTCAAGCTCAGATGATAATACATATTTGAATACGTTTTACATTTTGTAACAAGATTATTTTGTACATTGTGTGTGTGTGAATGGCATATTGTAAAATATACATTCAAATGTATAAATAATCTGGGCTCTGTGCTATCCAGGGTCCTTAGGAGGTCCATACTCCATTGAAGTTTACATTTAAAATGGTTAGGTAAGGGTTATGGTTAGGGTAAGAGTATGAGTTAAGGTTGGGGTTTAGTGTAGGTACGTCCCCAAGGAACCGGATAGCACTGACCAATTATCTAGAGTTAACAATAAGTCCATATTTGAAGGTGTTTATTTCGTTTAAATTAGCAATCTGACAAAATCTTCTTAAAATCAATCACACGATTGATTAGTAATTACTGCCAAAACAGTGACACGTGAGAAATAAAACGTCATCACAGAATTGGGGAAAAGGTTAGTTGTAACAAAATAGTTTGTAAAGATGGTAAATCGACATCAAACGACATACATTTACTACAGTAAACCTTTGCTCACAATATTAACTTAAAAATGTACTCACCTTGTGGAATGTGAAGTATACCAACTGTTAGTCCCGCTATTGTATCTCCTAATATCCATTTTTTCAGCCTGTACTTCGGCAGCCAGTTAAAAATGGGAACTCGTTCCCTCAACAGGTGAAGGCATGCTGCACGCGAACACCTGCACCGTTCCGCGATCTTCTCCCGAAACCGTTGACCACCTCCCCGGGGCTTGTCCTCGGTACCGTACGACTGTCTGAACCGGTCCTCGGTGTAAATATTTCGGTATACAGCCACTGAAGCGCTCATCTTGTCCTCCAGGTGAGTGTTAACGTTGTCTTGTTGAAACTAGTAGTAATCTGAGAAGATGAGGCAGAAAATATGCTGTCGCTACTGCTTGTCATATATATAGTAGGAATCTGTCTCTAGTTTGACATCAGAAACCATATAATTATCCTGTCTGTTGTTTGGCAGCCAATGACATGGCTCAATGCTGAAACTTTTTGGTATTGTGTTGAACTTTCTTTGGCGTTTCTTTCTTAACCTACATCCTTGTCCCTGGCAGAGACCCCATGAAGGTGTGCTTGTGTCCAACGTTTGTGTTGATGGATGTCTGGTCCAAAACAATCTGCAGGGTCCTACTGCTACCAACTTTATACTTAAGAAAGAAAAAAAATGTGACCCCATACTCTATTCCTCCTCTCTTGCTATTACACAAACCTCCACCACCACTTGACTTCACCAGACACACACACACACACGCGTGCACACACACACACACCCACAGTATACTTAACTATTCAAAGAGCCTAGGTTCCTCTTAAACGTCATACAATGTATAGCTCTGTGTAAAACTCCACTGAGATCAAAGTGGTATTGTTGCTAAAGTGGAGGTATAGTGTAACCTCGAACCATATCTATTAGCAATTATAAGCGGTGGTCATTTCCGAGAAGGATTGATTTTCTGTATAATAGCTCTTGTCTCTAGGGTGTTTAAATCACCATAGCCCATAGGGAATAGGCCTGGGAAACCCTGTGATTGCCACTGCCCATACATAATTAGTCTCAACGGAAAAGAGAGACAAGAGAACCCTGTTCTGTGAAATGTAATCAGACATGTTGAGCTGCTGCGGTTCATTGATCAAAACACACCTTGACTCTGATGTGTGAGCGTTTTGTGTGTGATGAAGTTCTCCTCTGATTTTCAGAGAGAGATGAGAGAGGAGTCAAACATCTTTGTCAGATTTGACACTTTTCAGACATTTACCAAAATTATTATTATCTCCAGTTTGGAAGTAGTGTAGCGAGCTTTGCTATTGCAATTCGGTAAAAAAGTTGTTAGCTGTTGTGAGTAAAAAAGTTGTTCGAAGTTGTGACGCAGATAATTCATGGATGTGTTTTTCTAGCACGTCCAAATTGAAGCAGTCATGTACAAAATATCCTCCATCATCAGAAATGGGTGGCAGTTTCCCCTGTCCATTGAGTCCGAAGAGTGAACGTGTCTGTTGAGCAGCAGAGTGAGTGAACGTGGAGCAGGTCACTAAGCTTGGCTAACACCACCAAATCCAACTGCATTATAGGCTAGTGTATTCAATGAGGGAGTGGAAGATTGCAATCTAATAAGTGGTGGTTCAATAAGAGCCCAGTGAAAAATAAACAATGGTACAATGTAAAACGGAGAGAGGATTTATTTTGGTTAGAGCCCAGTGTTGGGCCCTATGAATGAATAAGCTCCACCCTACCAAAGTGGAAAGTGGTGCTGGGCTCCAAGTCCGTGCAGGGGCACACACATCCAGGGCAGCAGGCACAAGCCACGTATTTTCACTGACATACGTGCACACAGACCAGGCCAACACACATAATGACGCTGGTGGCGAAAAGTTTGGGCTTGAACCTGGACAGATGTTCAGCGATGTGACCTCACATATTAAATAAAATATTTAAGTTTGACCTGAGACTAACGGCCTATGCTATTGAGATTTTTGGGCACCCTCACCCTCACTAAGAGATATTTGAGAGAATCTCTAATAGGTCAAATTTGGTGGCCCCCATAAATGTCCATATTTTCTTGCAATGATGTTATTAACATTGATGTTACATAAAGCGAGCAAAAGATCATGTTATGAAAATGTTTTTTTACCACATTGTTATTTCACGGGTGAAAGCAAATTGCTCAATAAGCTGAGTGAAGCTTTGGAGCCAAGGAGGGTTTGGGGCCGGGCGTGGGGTCTCACAATACGATGCATAAAGAGTGTAGACGGGATACATTCCAAATTGTGTCTCCACTTTAAATTAACAAAATAAACAGCAAAGTGGTGCCCGTGGAGGGATGTTTTTCTTCTGAATTCCTACATTACTATAATTTGTGTGTGTGTGTGTGTGTGAGGAATGTGTCCATTGTGTTGATCAGCTCTAGAGAATTTCTGAACACACTGACGGCGTGGTGTTGTCTTGTGGCTGTTTAAACAAGATATTAATCAGCAGTGAAAAGGAACAATGTGTTGAATGGAAGAGGATATGAAGCATGGTCTGGTTAACCCCCAAAGCTAGACTGCTTTCCAAGACATAGACTTGTAGACAGGTCACAATAAAGCTTAAACAATGATAATGTAAATACCAGAGTGACAGAGTGCTCCATAAAGGGGAGCTCATGTTTACAATTGAATCAAGATGGACATCCACATGAGTTTACAGTACATTCGGTTACTAAGTCACTGTCAAGCAATGAAAAATAGATTTTATGTTGTAGTACTTAAAAGGTATTTGTGAAGCATCTAGCCTATGGTAGTGTTCAGTGTTTCCCCTAGTATTTTTTTTCAGCAGCAGTGGCTGTGGGGTGGGGGTCTCTTCACATGGGGGCTTCCAGATACATGTCCCAGGGGATATATTTTTTTGTACAACCACAGTGAGAAGGTCCCTTCTGCTGACATATAAAAAATACATTTTACTCCAAAATGCATGAAAATGTAATTATGTTGACACCATCTGAAATACAGTGGGGCAAAAAAGTATTTAGTCAGCCACCAATTGTGCAAGTTCTCCAACTTAAAAAGATGAGAGAGGCCTGTAATTTTCATCATAGGTACACTTCAACTATGACAGACGAAATGAGAAAAAGAAATCCAGAAAATCACATTGTAGGATTTTTAATTTATTTATTTGCAAATTATGGTGGAAAATAAGTATTTGGTCAATAACAAAAGTTTATCTCAATACTTTGTTATATACCCTTTGTTGGCAATGACAGAGGTCAAACGTTTTCTGTAAGTCTTCACAAGGTTTTCACACACTGTTGCTGGTATTTTGGCCCATTCCTCCATGCAGATCTCCTCTAGAGCAGTGATGTTTTGGGGCTGTCGCTGGGCAACACGGACTTTCAACTCCCTCCAAAGATTTTCTATGGGGTTGAGATCTGGAGACTGGCTAGGCCACTCCAGGACCTTGAAATGCTTCTTCTGAAGCCACTCCTTCGATTGCCCGGGCGGTGTGTTTGGGATCATTGTCATGTTGAAAGACCCAGCCACGTTTCATCTTCAATGCCCTTGCTGATGGTAGGCTTTGTTACTTTGGTCCCAGCTCTCTGCAGGTCATTCACTAGGTCCCCGTGTGGTTCTGGGATTTTTGCTCACCGTTCTTGTGATCATTTTGACCCCACGGGTGAGATCTTGCGTGGAGCTCCAGATCGAGGAAGATTATCAGTGGTCTTGTATGTCTTCCATTTCCTAATAATTGCTCCCACAGTTGATTTCTTCAAACCAAGCTGCTTACCTATTGCAGATTCAGTCTTCCCAACCTGGTGCAGGTCTACAATTTTGTTTCTGGTGTCCTTTGACAGCTCTTTGGTCTTGGCCATAGTGGAGTTTGGAGAGTGACTGTTTGAGGTTGTGGACAGGTGTCTTTTATACTGATAACAAGTTCAAACAGGTGCCATTAATACAGGTAACGAGTGGAGGACAGAGGAGCCTCTTAAAGAAGAAGTTACAGGTCTGTGAGAGCCAGAAATCTTGCTTGTTTGTATGTGACCAAATACTTATTTTCCACCATAATTTGCAAATAAATTCATTAAAAATCCTACAATGTGATTTTCTGGATTTCTTTTTCCTCATTTTGTCTGTCATAGTTGAAGTGTACCTATGATGAAAATTACAGGCCTCTCTCATCTTTTTAAGTGAGAGAACTTGCACAATTGGTGGCTGACTAAATACTTTTTTGCCCCACTGTATATCCAACGCACGCCACTGCACTGTATATTGTGTGTTCGTGGCTCTCCTTCACACCACTGCTTGCTCTGTTGGCTACAAATATTTGTGAGCCATTGCTAATTATGACTGGAAGTCTACAGGAACAGCTAGCATGCTAGCTGGCTAACGCTAGTTAGCAATTGCGCTAACCCTAGTTAGCAACTTCCTTTAAACTGCATGCGGAGACATTAACATTGTATCCATGAATTCATTAGCCTCTGGGTAAGAAGAAAAAGGGCTTAATTGGCAAAATCTTTTGAGTGGGGGCAACGATTTAGCAGGGGAAACCGTGTTTAAGAAGATTTTACGAATGCTCTATAAAGCTTTTATAAGTTGTGGTTTGTTTAAAGTGGGACCCATTATTTCCATAGAGGGGGAATTTTTTATTTTGAAGATGCGTAATCATTATTTGTATGAAACAAAGTCTTGGAACAGCAACAGAAAAGACTGGTGTGGGGAGTTCTAAGGGTTGTACGAAAATAGTCTTAGATGGCTTGGCAGAGTTATGCTTGGCAGAGTCTTCTTATGATCCCACTTTCCTTGTTGCGTAAACATTAATTACATTATTAAAAAAAAGATCTCATCCACCCGTGCTGTTTCCTCCGTCTCCTCCTTAGTGAGTGTGTGTGTGCCTGCCTGCATGCGTGTCCTCAGTGTGTGTCCTCCTCCGTCTTGCTCCCTCTGGGTTAAGAGGGACTGTTATGCGCAGGGTTTTTCCATTCTTCTCTGCCTGGGAGGGGTCGTGACTCTCCAGTGATTTTGTGTGCTATAGTTCCTCCTATTGTTGCTTATCTCCTTTATGGTGACCCCCTTCCTGCAGTGGCTCTGTCCTTTGGATCTGACCTTGTCTATGAGGATGGCGGGCCTGGCGGGAGGCGGGGATGGCGGCCCACCTCTCCTGCTAGGCCTCATGTCCCTGTCTCGTCCAGGTCTTGTCTCCTCGCTGTACCTCTCCCATCCATTTCCTCTCACTTACTCCCCATGCGCCTCTCCTCTCCATCCCATTTGGGCCCAGCACACCACTCTGTTTGGTTTTATCTACTCCTTTATCAGTCATTGTCCGTCATGTATCTGCTGATTGTGCATGCTCAGACAGTTGAGGTTGAAGGTTCTTGCACTCTGTCATAACTCTTATGTAACTTCCACACCAGGACACCATCCTAAGATGCTGTGGGGAAGAGCCAGTCCAAAGCAATTATCTCCTGATGTTTATCGAAATCCAATATAGCTACAAATAACCAGGTTCTGCGTAAATTCTGTTCCCAGTACTTTGCCAAGGCATGTTGTGTAAAATATTGGACCACATACAATGAATCATTTCAACATTAGAAACATTTCATAGAGCATGTGTAATGAGGTAGATATTCTTTGTTGCATCTCCAACAAATATCAATGAGTATTAGAATAAGTCTTGCCATTCTAACTGTGTGTGTGGGTGTGCATGGTTAATTAAGCTTGTCTTTATTTCCCCAGATTACTCCTATGATCTAATTACTGCTTGTCGGATTTCGTTGGAAATGTTCCTCCCTTCAAGTTATGTGTTACAAGTAAGACATTGATGTTTTCAGTGCTCTAGACTTCTGGTAGACATTCTTTTATGGTTAGAATGTCACACCACTTCCACAGTATGGCCAATGAATTGTTGCATTTTGTTCCCAGACGTAAAAACAAATAAAGTGATGATTAATTTACAGGATATGAATAATTTTATGTTCATGACTTGAGAGTCAATTGTAGACCTGCGTGACCTGTGCTTCACCTTCACGAACCTTGATGCGCGAACACGATGCTTGGAAGTATGACTATGTACATTAGGCCAACGCTGTCCACTCATCAGACATCTGTGGGATCCATCTCCGGGGCGAATGGGTAGCACCCTGTTACCCTTCCCCTCATCCATCATTCCCTTTCCCAATAACTGTAAAGAGACCATTTCCCTGTCTCTGGCTGACGTCCTCTTGGCTCCCGCGGGATGGGAATGTGTACTGTAGGTGTGTGTGTAGGTTTGCTATTTTAGATCCTTGTTCCAGTAGGCCATGTCACGCCATATGGGAAAACAGATGCTTGAGTAATCAACCTTTTCTGTTATGGGCATTCAACCTGGTTATGTAAATTCCAAATTATGTAAATAGTTGTGTCTGAAGGTGAAGAAGGAAGTGTGCTCTGATGACGTGTCACTGCACCCTAAAGCGCTGATGATGGGTGAGGTCCTTTTGTTCCTCCATGTTGGGGATTGTACCAAATCAGTGACTGCTGAGAGGTCAAGGTGTTGTCTAACGAGGATAAAACAGTGACCTCTTGATTGTCGTGTCTACGTTGTATAAGCACCAATTTGGTTTATCCTCTCTGCGAGGAGAACAAAAGGTCAACCCTGGTTCCTCCTCTGGCCTTCCTTTCCTCTCCTTGATGATGCTGACCCTCCAGTCACTGTTACTGTCTCCTCAACCCTGACCACTGGCCGCCACTGTTACAATATGGGGCCTTGGATGGAAATCAAAACCCTTGTCGTCTGCCTTGTGTTTTTGTCTGCCTGTCTGTCACGGCACTTGTAGTGCCTTCAGAAAGTGGTCACATCCCTTGACTTTTTCCACATTTTGTTGTGTTACTGCCTGAATTAAAAATGTATTACATTTAGATGTTTTGGTCACTGGCATACACACAATACCCCATAATATAAAATTGAAATTATGTTTGTTAAAATGATTCAACGACAAAGACCAGGGATGTTTTCCAATTCCTTGCAAAGAAGGGCACCTATTGGTAGAGGGGTAAAATAAAAAAGCAGACATTGAATATCCCTTTGAGCATGGTGAAGTTATTAATTACACTTTGGATGGTGTATCAATACACCCAGTCACTACAAAGATACAGGCATCCTTCTTAACTCAGTTGATGGAGAGGAAGGAAACCGCTCAGGGATTTCACCATGAGGCCAATGGTGACTTAAAAATGGTTATTGGCTGTGATAGAAAACTGAGGATGGATCAACAATATTGTAGTTACTCCCAAATACTAACTTAATTGAAAGAGTGAAAATAATTAAGCTTGTACACAATACAAATATTCCAAAACATGTATTCTTTTTGCAACAAGGCACTAACGTAATACTGCAAAAAATGTGGCAAAGCAATTCACTTTTTGTCTTGACTATAAAGTGTTGTGTTTGGGGCAAATCCAATACAACACATTACTGAGTACCACTCTCCATATTTTCAAGCATAGTGGTGGCTGCATCATGTTATGGGTATGCTTGTAATTATTAATGACTGGGGAGTTTTTCAGAATAAAAAAGGAACGGAATGGAGCTTAGCACATGGCAAAATCCTAGAGGAAAACCTGGTTCAATCTACTTTCCACCAGACACTGGGAGCTGTATTCACCTTTCAGGAGGACAATAACCTAAAACACAAGGCCAAATCTACACTGGAGTTGCTTACCAAGAAGACAGTGAATGTTCCTGAGTGGCAAAGTTACAGATTTGACTTGCATCTACTTGAAAATGGTTGTCGAGCATTGATAAACAACCAATGTAACAGAGCTGGAAAAATTTTGAAAAGAATAATGGACAAATGTTGCACAATCCAGGTGTGGAAAGCACTTACAGACCTACCCAGAAAGACCCACAGCTGTAATCGCTGCCAAAGGTGATTCTACAAGGTATTGACCCCAGGTAGTCAATCCTTATGTAAATTAAATATTTCTGTATTTAATTTTGAATAGATTTGAAAAAATGTCTAAAAACATGTTTTCACTTTGTCAGTATGGGGTATTGTGTGTAGATGGGTGATACTTTTTTTTTAAATCCATTTTGAATTCAGGCTGTAACACACCAAAGTGTGGTATAAATCAAGGTGTATGAATACTTTCTGAATGCACTGTATGCTAAGGTCAGAACTGGATTCAAATAGTATTTGTTTTCTTTCAAATACTTTAGCTGTGCTTGATTGAGCAAAGGTAACTGAGCTAGCCTAGCGCAATGGATCCAATGGAATAGATGGATCAACATTGCCAGCCTTTTGCTGGTTTCTTGCTGGTTGTGTGTTTTATATTCTTTTTGTGTGTGTGTGTGTGTGTGTTTGACATCCTGGCCCGTGCCGAAGCATTGTGCAGCTCAAGTGCTCAGCAGTGACACAGCCTTGAGCCTCATTGTGAGGGCTGCTGCTGCCATTGTATTCTTTGCTACCCTACCGTGCCTCCACTCCTAGCTCACAACACACACAAATACACACACATAGTTACTTTCCAGATAAAGACAAATAATTCAAAAGAGGGAAGTACAGTATTAAAATATTATAAAAAGCCAGAGACTACATACAGTGAGGGAAAAAAGTATTTGATCCCCTGCTGATTTTGTACGTTTGCCCACTGACAAAGAAATGATCAGTCTATAATTTTAATGGTAGGTTTATTTGAACAGTGAGAGACAGAATAACAACAAAAAAATCCAGAAAAACGCATGTGAAAAATGTTATAAATTGATTTGCGTTTTAATGAGGGAAATAAGTATTTGACCCCTCTGCAAAACATGACTTAGTACTTGGTGGCAATCACAGAGGTCAGACATTTCTTGTAGTTGGCCACCAGGTTTGCACACATCTCAGGAGGGATTTTGTCCCACTCCTCTTTGCAGATCTTCTCCAAATCATGTTTCCACCTTCATGTTTGACGGTGGGGATGGTGTTCTTGGGGTCATAGGCAGCATTCCTCCTCCTCCAAACATGGCGAGTTGAGTTGATGCCAAAGAGCTCCATTTTGGTCTCATCTGACCACAACACTTTCACCCAGTTGTCCTCTGAATCGTTCAGATGTTCATTGGCAAACTTCAGACGGGTATGTATATGTGCTTTCTTGAGAAGGGGGACCTTGCAGGTGCTGCAGGATTTCAGTCCTTCACGGCTTAGTGTGTTACCAATTGTTTTCTTGGTGACTATGGTCCCAGCTGCCTTGAGATCATTGACAAGATCCTCCCGTGTAGTTCTGGGCTGATTCCTAACTGTTCTCATGATCATTCCAGCTCCACGAGGTGAGATATTGCATGGAGCCCCAGGCCGAGGGAAATTGGCAGTTATTTTGTGTTTCTTCCATTTGCGAATAATCTCACCAACTGTTGTCACCTTCTCACCAAGCTGATTGGCGATGGTCTTGTAGCCCATTCCAGCCTTGTGTAGGTCTACAATCTTGTCCCTGACATCCTTGGAGAGCTCTTTGGTCTTGGCCATGGTGGAGAGTTTGGAATCTGATTGATTGATTGCTTCTGTGGACAGGTGTCTTTTATACAGGTAACAAACTGATATTAGGAGCACTCCCTTTAAGAGTGTGCTCCTAATCTCAGCTCGTTACCTGTATAAAAGACACCTGGGAGCCAGAAATCTTTCTGATTGAGAGGGGGTCAAATACTTATTTCCCTCATTAAAATGCAAATCAATTTATAACACGGGCAAACGTACAAAATCAGCAGGGGATCAAATACTTTTTTCCCTCACTGTATACAGTAGAGTGAGGTCTCCTACAGCCTTGGGTATATAAACGTTGAAGGGCACTTGGCTGGTGGATGAAGTGACACCAATTGTATTTTGTATTTTATTATACTATAGTTATTGTCCAAACTGACATTCTTCCCAAACTATATTCTTGATGTGAAATAAGGTGTGGAGGGTATAGATTATACAAAGCAGGTAGGGTCGAACATGCGTTTGCGTTAGAACCACTAAAGTACTTTCTGAGGTCCTGTGCTTGAGGCTTTGTGGAGTAGGCCCTTGAGATGCATCAGTGCAGCCAACAGGCTCACCTCACCTAAAGTTCAAGGCAGGTCAGGAAATATGAGCTCACTAGCTGCAGAAACTTCGGTTAAAATTGTTTCTGTCCTGGGAAGTCCGTTCAAGCCAACTATATACAGTTGAAGTCGGAAGTTTACATACACCTTAGCCAAATACATTTAAACTCAGATTTTCCCTGTCTTAGGTCAGTTAGGATCACCACTTTATTTTAAGAATGTGAAATGTCAGAATAATAGTAGAGAGAATGATTTAGTTCAGCTTTTATTTATTTCATCACATTTGCAGTGAGTCAGAAGTTTACATACACTCAATTAGTATTTGGTTGCATTGCCTTTAAATTGTTTCACTTGTGTCAACGTTTCCGGGTAGCCTTCCACAAGCTTCCCACAATAAGTTGGGGGAATTTTGGCCCATTCCTCCTGTCAGAGCTGGTGTAACTGAGTCAGGTTTGTAGGCCTCCTTGCTCACACACGCTTTTTCAGTTCTGCCCACAAATTTTCTATGGGATTGAGGTCCTGGGGTCATTGTTCATTTGGAAGACCCATTTGCGACCAAGCTTTAACTTCCTGACTGGTGTCTTGAGATGTTGCTTCAATATATCCACATAATTTTCCTTCCTCGTGATGCAATCTATTTTGTGAAGTGCACCAGTCCCTCCTGCAGCAAAGCACCCCAACAACATGATGCTGCCACCCACGTGCTTCACGGTTGGGATGGTGTTCTTCGGCTTGCTTCCCCATTTTTCCTCCAAACATAACGATGGTCATTATGAGCAAACAGTTATATTTTTGTTTCATCAGACCAGAGGACATTTCTCCAAAAAGTATGATTTTGTCCCCATGTGCAGTTGCAAACCGTAGTCTGGCTTTTTTATGGCGGTTTTGGAACAGTGGCTTCTTTCTTGCTGAGCAGCCTTTAAGGTTGTGTCGATATAGGACTCGTTTTACTGTGGATATAGATACTTTTGTACCTGTTTCCTCCAGCATCTTCACATGGTCCTTTGCTGTTGTTCTGGGATTGATGTGCACTTTTCACACCAAAGTACGTTCATCTCTAGGAGACAGAACGCGTCTCCTTCCTAAGCGGTATGACGACTGCGTGGTCCCATGGTGTTTATACTCGTGTACTATTGTTTGTACAGATGAACGTGGCACCTTCAGGCGTTTGGAAATTGCTCCCACGGATGAACCAGACTTGTGGATGTCTACAATTTTGTTTCTGAGGTCTTGGCTGATTTCTTTTGATTTTCCCATGATGTCAAGCAAAGAGGCACTGAGATTAGGCCTTGAAATACATGGATGATATTATATTAATACTTTTTAGAATATATAAATTTTATTAAAATATACAGTACCAGTCAAAAGTTTGGACACACCTACTCATTCCAGGGTTTTTCTTTATTGTTCTACATTGTAGAATAATAGTGAAGACATCAAAACTATGAAATAGTTGTAGTAATGTAGTAACCAGAAAAGAGTTTAAACAAATATAAATCTAAATATATTTTATATTTGATTCTTCAAAGTATGCACCCTTTGCCTTGTTGACAGCTTTGCTGATCAAAACATATTTTCTCATGCTCTCTCTTGTCTCTCTGCAGAATTAATTTATAGCAATGTTTGGAACATCAATTCGCAATAAAATCGCAGTATCTAATCGCAATTTATATAGAATTGTGAGTGGCACCTAAGTATCGTGGTAATATCATATTGTGAGGTCCCTGGCAGTTCCCAGCCCTACAAAGAGCTGCTGAGGGCTGCAGAGGCCTTCTCCAGGGCGTATACAGGCTGATGTCAGCAGGGCCAGGCCAGAGGGCAGGGAGAAGGGAACTCTATGGGTCCCTACTGGCTCCCTAGCACCATAGACTCAAAGCCAGACGGGAAACTCTAAATAGAAGTACAATAGTGTTATTGATATTGGTAAGGGTATTGGACATATTGCTTGACTTCTCTACCTGGCCTCTCTCCTCTCATCTCTCCTCTTCTGTCACCTTTCCTCTGCTCTCAGCTTTAACCCAAAGACCCCTGGGCATTAGCCATTTCTGCAACATCATCAAAGGGTGTCCGTTCCGTGGCTCCAACTGGGTGGTCAGGCACAGGGTTTCTAATTTCCTCTTTCTCCCTGGCAGTGCTCTCGTCTCCAGCCATTCAGCAGCCAGGCAGCGTGCTCCCGTCAGGTCAGGGCTGAGCAAACCCAGGGGATCCTGACCCTGCTCGCTTGACGCTCACCACCGGTCAGCCACTTCCTGGCTCATTTCAGAGCCGACCTCAGCTCAGAATGGAGCGCCATTGTCTTGCCCGTTATCTGATGGCCGCGCTCAGCACGCAGACAAAGCCAAGGGCCAGGGGTCTCCAACCTCCCCCGCCCCACCGCCCTGCCTGGCTACTGGGCTGACTGGGTTAAGTCTCTCTCGCTCTTTCTACCTCTCCCTCCTTTTTTGTTAGATGCCAATGGCCTTGCTGAAGGAGTTATGATAGATGCATAAAGGGTATACTTTTTTTCTGATCATTTACATGGTAGTTATAGCAGACCATACAGACTTAGAGGGAAGAACCTAATATATATGTATGAAATACATTATGGCAGGCCCTGTTGATTGACTGATGTTTCACAGATAGACAGTGAATGTAGTGATTATGACAGTGATGCTGATGTTGTCATAAGTGCTTGTGTGAATGAGGTGGTTTGGATTCATAACCACGCTGGCTTGAACCTTGCTAGAGACCTAAAGAATTAGGTTGGCTCCACAGGCTAACATAGTCTTGGGACACGCAGGAGACCCAGGTTCAATCCTCAGTTAAAAGAGACTTCATTCTGCTTGGACTTGCAGCTTTGAAAATGTTCTCAGAGAGGGCCCCCTTGTGGAGAAGAAGAGGAACCTCAGCAAGACATCAAACACTTTCCAAGTCCTCCTCTCAATACCTTTGTCTCAGTTTTACACCAGTCTTTGGTTTTGGGGTTGTCTTTTATTTTCTTCTGCCCCAGAGGCTTTCCCCAGTGTACCCCACATACAGACAGGCAGTGCGGTCAGTTTACTTGTTTATTTGGATCCCCATTAGCTTTTGCAGAAGCAGCAGCTACTCTTCCCGGGGTCCGCGGTGCTGTATAGAGACAGCATTGTGTGGGCTGCATCAAAGGAAGACTTGTTAAGGAAGCTTTGGGTGTGCTGCTGTAGTATCAGTCACATCAGTCAGAAGCTGGCCGTGCAGGTGCCTCCTCTGGGTCTGGGTGGGGGTTGTTAAGCCTGCTCCTATTTCACAGGGCTTTCTGAGACTAGGTTGATTTGCACACACAGCTTTTTTCCTTCCTATGGGCATGGGAGAATGAGCTGTAGTAGTTGGAACGAAGTAAGAGGTATATGCACTAGCCAGTTGGGAAGTTAGAAAGTGGGTGACCAACTATATGGATTTATTTCTGTCCAGTTATACTGTAAAATAAAAGTACATATTAAGTTGAACTAATGTTAACCAGACCTGGGCTATGGTCCATTATTTACCGTGTACCATTCACAGACCTCTACTGCTGTCCTACTAACCCTACTGCTGTTTCAAGAGCTCTCCCTAGTGGGGTGGTACAGGAATGTGTTATGACCATCTCCCACAAGGAGTTAAAAAACCACATTTTATCTACATAAACATAATTCAATGATTTGGAACATTTTCTATTGAACAATCTGAATTAGCATTAGGTGTCTGTCTCTTGTGACTCAGTATTATGTGTCTGTTCCTTATTCCTGTTCTCTTTTGAATACTGTTCAGTGTGTTTCAGTGGGTTAAAAAAGATGCCAAGAGGATTTTATTTCAGTCATGTTTAAGTAACATGTGCTACTCAGTACCCAAGTCCATACTATGTGTACAAAACATTAAGAACACCTGCTCTTTCCATGGCAGACTGACCAGGTGGATCCAGGTGAAAGCTATGATCCCTTATTGATGTTACTTGAATCCACTTCAATCAGTGTAGATGAAGGGAAGGAGACAGGTTAAAGAAGGATTTTGAAGCCTTGAGACAATTGAGACATGGATTATGTATGTGTGCCATTCAGAGGGTAAATGGGCAAGACAAAATATTGAAGTGCCTTTGAACGGGGTATGGTAGTACACTAAAGTATTAGAACACCAACTCATTCAAGGGTTTTTCTATATTTTTACTATTTTACTAATAGTGAAGACATCAAAACTATACTTTTACCCTATTTGGTAAAAGATCAAGTCCATATAATGGCAAGAACAGCTCAAATAAGCAAATAGAAATGACAGTCCATGATTACTTTAAGACATGAAGGTCAGTCAATACAGAACAAGTGCAGTGGCAAAAACCATCAAGCGTTATGATGAAACTGGCTCTCATGAGGACCGCCACAGGAATGGAAGACCCAGAGTTACCTCGTCTGCAGAGGATAAGTTCATTAGAGTTACCAGAAACAGAAATTGCGGCCCAAATAAATGCTTCACAGAGTTCAAGTAACAGACACAGACATCTAATCATCAACTGCGTGAATCAGGCCTTCATGGTTGATTTGCTGCAAAGAAACCACTACATTTCTTATATTATTACATTTTTTATTTCACCTTTATTTAACCAGGTAGGCCAGCTGAGAACAAGTTCTCATTTACAACTGCAACCTGGCCAAGATAAAGCCAAGCAGTACGACAAAAACAAAAACACAGAGTTATACATGGGATAAACAAATGTACAGTCAATAACGCAATAGAAAAATCTGTATATAGTGTGTGCAAATGAAGTAAGGAGGTAAAGCAATATATACAGTGGGGCAAAAAAGTATTTAGTCAGCCACCAATTGTGCAAGTTCTCCAACTTAAAAAGATGAGAGAGGCCTGTAATTTTCATCATAGGTACACTTCAACTATGACAGACGAAATGAGAAAAAGAAATCCAGAAAATCACATTGTAGGATTTTTAATTTATTTATTTGCAAATTATGGTGGAAAATAAGTATTTGGTCAATAACAAAAGTTTATCTCAATACTTTGTTATATACCCTTTGTTGGCAATGACAGAGGTCAAACGTTTTCTGTAAGTCTTCACAAGGTTTTCACACACTGTTGCTGGTATTTTGGCCCATTCCTCCATGCAGATCTCCTCTAGAGCAGTGATGTTTTGGGGCTGTCGCTGGGAAACACGGACTTTCAACTCCCTCCAAAGATTTTCTATGGGGTTGAGATCTGGAGACTGGCTAGGCCACTCCAGGACCTTGAAATGCTTCTTCGAAGCCACTCCTTCGTTGCCGGGCGGTGTGTTTGGGATCATTGTCATGCTGAAAGACCCAGCCACGTTTCATCTTCAATGCCCTTGCTGATGGAAGGAGGTTTTCACTCAAAATCTCACGATACATGGCCCCATTCATTCTTTCCTTTACACGGATCAGTCGTCCTGGTCCCTTTGCAGAAAAACAGCCCCAAAGCATGATGTTTCCACCCCCATGCTTCACAGTAGGTATGGTGTTCTTTGGATGCAACTCAGCATTCTTTGTCCTCCAAACACGACGAGTTGAGTTTTTACCAAAAAGTTATATTTTGGTTTCATCTGACCATATGACATTCTCCCAATCCTCATCTGGATCATCCAAATGCTCTCTAGCAAACTTCAGACGGGCCTGAACATGTACTGGCTTAAGCAGGGGGACACGTCTGGCACTGCAGGATTTGAGTCCCTGGCGTCGTAGTGTGTTACTGATGGTAGGCTTTGTTACTTTGGTCCCAGCTCTCTGCAGGTCATTCACTAGGTCCCCCCGTGTGGTTCTGGGATTTTTGCTCACCTTTCTTGTGATCATTTTGACCCCACGGGGTGAGAGCTTGCGTGGAGCCCCAGATCGAGGAAGGTTATCAGTGGTCTTGTATGTCTTCCATTTCCTAATAATTGCTCCCACAGTTGATTTCGTCAAACCAAGCTGCTTACCTATTGCAGATTCAGTCTTCCCAACCTGGTGCAGGTCTACAATTTTGTTTCTGGTGTCCTTTGACAGCTCTTTGGTCTTGGCCATAGTGGAGTTTGGAGTGTGACTGTTTGAGGTTGTGGACAGGTGTCTTTTATACTGATAACAAGTTCAAACAGGTGCCATTAATACAGGTAACGAGTGGAGGACAGAGGAGCCTCTTAAAGAAGAAGTTACAGGTCTGTGAGAGCCAGAAATCTTGCTTGTTTGTATGTAACCAAATACTTATTTTCCACCATAATTTGCAAATAAATTCATAAAAAATCCTACAATGTGATTTTCTGGATTTTTTTTCCTCATTTTGTCTGTCATAGTTGAAGTGTACCTATGATGAAAATTACAGGCCTCTCTCATCTTTTTAAGTGAGAGAACTTGCACAATTGGTGGCTGACTAAATACTTTTTTGCCCCACTGTAGGTCATAGTGGCAAAGTAATTACAATTTAGCAATTAACATTGGAGTGATGGATGTGCAAGTAGAAATACTGGTGTGCAAAAGAGCAGAAAAACAAAAACAAATATGGGATGAGGTAGGTTGTTGGTTGGATGGGCTATTTACAGATGGGCTGTGTACAGCTGCAGCGATCGGTAAGATGCTGTGACAGCTGATGCTTGAAGTTAGTGAGAGAGATTTTTGCAATTCGTTCCAGTCATTGGCAGCAGAGAACTGGAAGGAAAGGCGGCCAAAGGAATTGTTGGCTTTGGGGATGACCAGTGAAATATACCTTCTGGAGTGCGTGCTACGGGTGGGTGTTGCTATGGTGACCAGTGAGCTGAGATAAGGCGGAGCTTTACCTAGCAAAGACCTATAGATGATCTGGAGCCAATGGGTTTGACGACGAATATGTAGCGAGGACCAGCCAACGAGAGCATACAGGTCGCAGTGGTGGGTAGTATATGGGGCTTTGGTAACAAAACGGATGGCACTGTGATAGACTGCATCCAATTTGCTAAGTAGAGTGTTAGAGGCTATTTTGTAAATGACATTGCCGAAGTCAAGGATCGGTAGGAAAGTCAGTTTTACGAGGGTATGTTTGGCAGCATGAGTGAAGAAAGCTTTGTTGCGAAATAGGAAGCCGATTCTAGTTTTAATTTTGGAATGGAAATGCTTAATATGAGTCTGGAAGGAGAGTTTACAGTCTAGCCAGACACCTAGGTATTTATAGTTGTCTACATAAGTCAGAACCGTCCAGAGTAGTGATGCTAGTCGGGCGGGCGGGTGCAGGCAGCAATCGGTTGAAGAGCATGCATTTCATTTTACTAGCATTTAAGAGCAGTTTGAGGCCAAAAATCTGAAATATATTTTGATTTGTTTAACATCTTTTTGGTTACTACATGATTCCATATGTGTTATTTCATAGTTTTGATGTCTTCACTATTATTCTACAATGTAGAAAATAATAAAAATAAAGAAAAACCCTTGAATGAGTAGTTGTTCTAAAACTTTGGACCGGTAGTGTAGGTGCCAGGCGCACCAGTTTGTGTCAAAAACTGCAACGCTACTGGGTTTTTCACGCTCAATAGTTTCCTGTGTGTATGGTCTGAATGGTCCACCACCCAAAGGACATCCAGCCAACTTGACACAACTGTGGGAAGCATTGGAGGCATGGGTCAGCATCCCTGTGTAACGCTTTCGACACCTTGTAGAGTCCATGCCTCGATGTATTGAGGCTGTTCTGAAGTGAAAAGGGGGGGTGCAACTCAATATTAGGAAGGTGTTCTTAATGTTTGGTATACTCAGTGTAAATTGAGATAGAAAGGGCTGAACAATAATTAATTCATTGTAACTATTCCTGTTGGAATGCTTTCCTGTACAAACATAGAACAAACAGAAAGAACTAACAATAGCCTGGGTACCGATCTGTTTAGCTATCATTCCACTCTTTACTAATCCTTGTTGTGCTAACCATGACCTCTTTGGCATATGACACGGAGTACAAGGAGTGGAATGTTAGGTTAACAGACTGGTACCAGGCTGGATAGATCATGGATCAGTTTTGTAAGTATGCCAGAATAATAAAATGGGACCCTCGTGAAACAACCAGAGAACCCATCTAACTCAAACTGATTCACCCATCTAACTTAAACTGATTCATCCATCTCACTTAAACTGATTCATCCATCTAACTTAAACTGATTCCTCCATCTAACTGAAACGGATTCATCCATCTAACTTAAACTGATTCCTCCATCTAACTCAGACTGATTCATCCATCTAACTCAGACTGATTCCTCCATCTAACTCAAACTGATTCCTCCATCTAACTCAGACTGATTCATCCATCTAACTCAAACTGATTCGTCCATCCAGATTCATCGATCCAGATTCATCACCTACTTTTTCCTTCTTCTTTTTTAAGATCAAGCTATGGCAAAAAGTTGAATAATTCTGCTTCTTTGATCTACACGCACAAGTGAGGGTTCATTTCCATTTTTGAAAATGTTTCCTCTCTCTCTTCTTTCTTTCTGTAAGAGTGCCAGCATCAAGATTTACCTTGGTATGCAAATGTGTTGGAATAGGTTAAAAGGAAAGCGCACTGCCTCTCTCAAAGGCAGAACAAGTGCAGATGTTATGAAGTTAATTAAAAATGTAGCTATTCATTTCTCCCTGTCCCAATTTAGGTTGCATCAAATGAAAGAAAACCGAAGGGAAAATGACTTAAGAGTGAAGTCCGTAATAAGAATATACAGCCTGTCTTTTGATATATAGGGGAGTCAAATCAAGATGGGAAAAATGCTTCTGTAGTGTAGAAGCTGGTATGAAACAAGTTCCTTCCACACTTCTGTAGAAAAACAATTTATTTTTACTCAGAGTTAGCTTTGTTCTTATTAGATTTCAATACAGAATTTACTTACAAATCTGTAGTATATTAATCCATCGCATTATAATTTATTTTCTTGCCCGTTTTGCCCTTTTTAATCAATATTGAATATTCCACTGAGATAGGAATCTCGTTTTCAAGTGAGCCCTGGAAAGAGAAGTGTCTGTTAGGTCACATTCTGTCCGAGATCCATAAGAGATGAGTAGCAAACTGCTGTGACAGTCCAGTTTGGAATCAGATGGTCTGTAATTATAGCACACCTTTTACACCTTTAGGTGACTCATCTGGAAGACAACAGCGATAAACACATTTAACTAAGACCCCCCCCCTCCTCCTCCTTCCACCAAGTAACCCAGCTTTATTTAATACAGTAATATGTTTACTGAAATTGCATCAGTATGTTGATTGTTGACACATGCCTTGTGTATCTCTTTACTGCCTCTTCGATCTCCTCCCAAATAATGGTGCCAGCCGCAGAAAGGGTGTCAAGTCTCAAGGTGCTGCCCACCCCTTCTCTTCCTCTCCTCCTCCACTACCCCTCCTATCAAGCTGACGAATCGAGAGGGGGTTTATAGTTTCTGCTGCACAGGTGTTGCAGCTGTGTTCATCGTTTCAACACTATTCCCGTCTCTGCTGCCTACCGCTGCTCAGCGCTAGCCTCTCTGCGCTGCCGCTACCCCCAGCGGGACCGCTCCTCTGGTGAGCGATATTATAAGCGGCAGCCGCGCGCCTCTGATCTGCATGCGCCAGGCTCTCACGCGGTCCTGGGTGAATAGTGCTTGACTTGTTCAATTTGTTTAGAAGCCTCATTCGGCGCTTTGAAGCCACATGTTTTAGCATAAATCATAACCTGTCTCCTTACTCAGAACTGCTTTGAAATGCAACATCTGCTTTTGGAGTCCCTGCTTTACAATTAGTTAGGCAACATCAATAGATTGAAGTGTTTGTTCGGCAGCACGCGTGAGTGAGGCTATTAATTGTAACCCTGGTTTTCATTTTTGTCGAAGAAAATGTCCTACAATATTATCAATCTTGACCTACCAAGGTGGTGAACTTTGCAAAGTTCCTCCTAACCTGTTTAGGTGAGATAACTGAGATCAGAGAGGAGTGGTAAATTGGGATAACCTACTTAGGAGGAGGAAGGAGGACGTGTCATGGCTAGGGGGCATGTTTGTTACCAGGCCATGTTGTTTACTCTTTCATCGGATCTGTTCGTCTTTTCAGTTTATTTGTTGGTTTGTTTTGCAAAGCACTTGCCTTCTGTTCGGTTCAGCTGTGGGAATGAGAGAACCAGGGAATGGAGGTTGGTTAGTTAGTTAGTTGGATACACAGAGCAGCCTAACGTTGACAGTGAGAAGAGAGACTGTCACTACCACTTTCTCTGAGTGACACTGAGGCTCAGGTTAGACCTCAGGAGGACAGAGTACATAATACAACACATAATAGGTGGGTAGCTTACTGTACTAAGCTACTGGAGCTATAAGAAAATCGAATTAAGAATTACAATGGGGAAATAATATGAACGCTGAATCTATACAGTATCTATAGACGTTCCTCTATTGAATAATTTGCCGTGTGTAGGTTGTTTTCTACCTCGTTGCATCATACATTTTCAGAGCATAATACAGTTTTAAATTGCCTAACAAAAGTTGTTGTTTACACTGATTATTGTGACATAGGAACATTTTATATTTGTATGTTTTATTCGTTTGTCCGTTATAATCGGTTTTATCATAATGGACATTGTCTAATACCACTCTCATTGGAGTTGGCATTCTTGGCTCAAGGTTTTGGGTAATTTCCCATAAAATAAAGACAAAGAAATTATTGTAGATTTTTTTTTTTAGTAGATTGGTTCTGTTATTGTCCTCTTTCCATGACTTTAGAGATCAAAACTCCCCCAAACTGATCCATCAACACCACCTCATCAGTAGCATTAAGAATTCTTTTTACAAAAAAAAAAATATTTTTTCTTTTTTTCAAAGGAGCGCATTTGATCAGTAGTCATCAATTAAACTTACTGAGGTGCAAATTACACCACACAGATTAGATGAAAGAGTCTCTCTGTCATTTCTCCCCCTGCCTCCTCAAAACCGAGATAGGTTCATAGTACACAAACACACAGCGGGTTGATCCCTGGTATGGCGGTGACAGGGTGACACTTCCCTCGACATTACAGGGGCTGAGCTGTAGACTGAGACTGAGAGGGCTAACAGCTAGTGGCATCAGAAGTGTAGGGCGTAACTTTACAAATACATCTACGGCTCTGGGAGGGAAGCGCGCTGCTGCAGGTGTTGGAGACTCTCTGCCGTTGTGTTTCGGCTTCTTGCTTTTGCACCACTGGTTTAGGTTGGACACATGCCACTGCTACCGCTCACTTTATCTAGCATCAGAGTCTTTTTGAGTATTCCTCCATTTCATCTTACTGTTGTGGCGCCATCTGAATTTCTGTGGCCTCGTCATAGCAAGGATACTGTAGCTCAGGTACAGTTTGGGGACAGCCTAATATGAAAATGAGACAACAGTCAATCCCATAAGAGTACATTAGCTAAGATCAGACACCGGTGTCAATGTAACACATGCTCACGTCATCCACTGTCACTCTTACAACACTGTAAGATAAACTGGCAGGGGTCCAAGCCTCTCAGCACAGTACAATACCCACATTAACTTGATGCCTGTGAAATCACATTGTCAAGTGTTTGAACACATTTTTTGCCTCTGTTGTGTGAGTGTGTGTTGGTGCCGCTTCTTGATTGATCAGTCCCATTGTTCTTTCCTTTTGTTTCTGCCCTTGCTTTTTCTATTATTCATATTCTGTGGTAGAATATGACAATAGACAGCTATCGTATTGTGGGGAATTTGTATTTTTAGTCTAGTTTACACAGCAATGAATAAACAATTTATTTTTCCTCAGTAAATTCGTTATCATCAATTTTGAATGTTGTAATGGGGAGATGAATTAACATAGAAGTACTGTGTAGGAAACCTTCCACTATTCTCCGACTGTGTGGATACTGGGTACTACTACTTGCTTCCAGGGCAACTACAAAAAAAACGGCATCAAATGGGCCTAGGCCTTGTAGGAGGAGGACAATGGATGAAAAATCAGGCTACTTTTAATTGAATGTAACTTTTATTTAACTAGGCAAATCAGTTAAGAACAAATTCTTATTTACAATGACGGCCTACCAAAAGGCAAAAGGCCTCCTGCGGGGACGGGGGCTGGGATTAAAAATAAAATAATTAAATATAAATATAGGACAAAACACAACACTACATAAAGAGAGACCTAAGACAACAACATAGCAAGGCAGCAACACATGACAACACAGCATGGTAGCAACACAACATAACAAAAACATGGTAGCAATACAACATGGTAGCAGCACAAAACAGGGTACAAACATTATTGGGCACAGACAACAGCACATAGGGCAAGAAGGTAGAGACCACAATAAATCACGCAAAGCAGCCACTACTGTCAGTAAGAGTGTCCGTGATTGAGTCTTTGAATGAAGAGATGGAGATGAAACGGTCCAGTTTGAATGTTTGTTGCAGCTCGTTCCAGTCGTTAGCTGCAGCGAACTGAAAAGACGAGTGACCCAGGGATGTATGTTATTTCGGGACCTTTAACGTTATGTGACTGGCAGAACAGGTGTTGTATGTGGAGGATGAGGGCTGCAGTAGATATCTCAGATAGAGGGGAGTGAGGCCTAAGAGGGTTTTATAAATAAGCATCAACCAGTGGGTCTTGCGACGGGTATATAGAGATGACCAGTTTACAGAGGAGTATAGTGTGCAGTGATGTGATGTGTCCTATAAGGAGCATTGGTGGCAAATCTGATGGCCAAGTGGTAAAGAATATCTAGCTGCTCGAGAGCACACTTACCTGCTGATCTATAAATTATGTCTCCGTAATCTAGCATGGGTAGGATGGTCATCTGAATCAGGGTTAGTTTGGCAGCTGGGTTGAAAGAGGAGCGATTACGATAGAGGAAACCAAGTCTATATTTAACTTTAGCCTGCAGCTTTGATATGTGCTGAGAGAAGGGCAGTGTACCGTCTAGCCATACTCCCAAGTACTTGTATGAGGTTACTACCTCAAGCTCCAAACCCTCAGAGGTAGTAGTCACACCTGTGGGGAGGGGCATTCTTCTTACCAAACCACATGACCTTTGTTTTGGAGGTGTTCAGAACAAGGTTAAGGGTAGAGAAGCTTGTTGGACACTAAGAAAGCTTTGTTGTAGAGCATTTAACACAAATTTGAAGGTTCGATTATAGGCTCAAAATGGCCAGAAACAAAGAACTTTCTTCTGAAACTCGTCAGTCTATTCTTGTACTGAGAAATGAAGGCTATTCCATGCGCGCAATTGCCAAAAAACTGAAGATCTCGTGCAACACTGTACTACTCCGTTCACAGAACAGCGAACTGTCTCTAACCAGAATAAAAAGAGGAGTGGGAGGCCCCGGTGCACAACTGACCCTGCATTGTTGGTTAGGGGCTCGTAAGTAAGAATTTCACTGTAAGGTCTACACCTGTTGTATTCGGCACATGTGACTAATTTGATTTGATTTGAAATATGTATGGAAGGTTTTGTTCAAATCAAAAGGGGTGCTGTCAAAAAGGGATTAAATTCAACTGTATTTATATATATACTTTTAATTCCACCTAGCCTTTTAGAGGTAAGCGTTTCAAACTTACAATTGTACTATAATTATTTGGTGATTACACAGAGATAAACAAACATACCAGTATCAGGTTTTTCTAGTCTGTATGGCACATCAGAGCATGCCATGATACGCAGCCATCTACACACAAGCATCTCTGAAGAAATATGAGTTACAACTTGTTTCCAACGTCTTTATCCTGATCAAATTATTTTAGAATCTTACAAAATAAGTCGTCATATCTTGTCCTTGAGTGATCACTCCAGTTTCTGAATGATGAAATTATAAAATGGAATGAAAATTACATTTGGTGGCTTGGACTTTATTCATCTCTTTGATGGTTGTGACGTCCTACACTCTCAGAAATAAAGTTTTAGATTGAAGGGGTACAAACGCTTGTCACTGTAGTGCAGTGTAGTAAATTCATGGATGCCAAGGGAAGCCAGGCTTCCCCAAAAAATGTATGAAGAAAAAAAGAAAAACATTATAAAATAATTGATCTTTTGTCTCTGTGTTTCAGAATTTTCTTTTGAGCGAAACTGCGCCCCTCTGTCTCTGTATGTGTAGGCCATCTATCTGATGCTGTCACGTCCAGGCCTGAAAAGACAGGCTGGCGTGTTTTGTTTTGGTTTTGGTGTAGGGTTTTTATGTTCTAGGTGTTATATATCTATGTTGGGGTAATGGTTCCCAATTAGAGGCAGCTGTGTGTCGTTGTCTGTAATTGGGAACCATATATATGTTTGGGGTTTTCGTATAGGTTTGGTGGGTTATTGTTTGGTCATAGCTTCGTTGTGTTGTCAGTCTATGTTAGTGTTACGATCTTCGTTCATTTTGTTAGTTTGCCCAGTTACGTGTGTTTCGTTGTTAAATAAACATGTATACTGGATGCCTAGCTGCGCCTTGGTCTGTCCCTTATGAAGATCGTGACAGAATAACCCACCATAAGAAGACCAAGCAGCGAGAGACCCGGGAGTACTGGACCTGGGAGGAGGAATTATTTAGGGACGGACCCTGGGCCCAGCCTGGAGAGTATCGTCGGCCAAGAGAGGAGCTGGAAGCATTGGCGGCGGAGCGGCGCAGGTATGAGAAGCTATACGGAGTATGGGATCCGGAGAGGGAAAAGTTCATTGGAACTCGCCTGGCTCGGAAGCCCGAAAGGCAGCCCCAAAAACCTTTTGGGGGGCACCACGAGGAGGTTGGCGGTTCAGGAGGGACTCCTGAGCCAACTCCTCGTGCTTTGTGGAGAAGGCGTTGGGGAGAGCGTCGCACGGAAAGGACACCGTGCTATGCAGTTTTGCGCACGGTTTCTCCTGTGCGGATTCACAGCCCGGTGCGAGAGATTCCAGCGCCACTCATCTGTCAGGCTACGATGAGTGTGCAGCCTGGTAGAGTGGTGCCGGCTCAGCGCTCCTGGTCTCTGGTGCGTCTCCTAGGACCTAGATATCCTGCACCGGTCCTACGGGCAGAATCTCCGGTTCGCATCCACAGCCCAGTACGTCCTGTTCCTGCTCCACGCTCCAGGATCCCTGTTCCACGCTCCAGGATCCCTGTGCCCGTTGTGAACTCAGCACGTCCTGTCCCTGTTCCACGCTCCAGGATCCCTGCACCCGGCGTGGACTCAGCACGTCCTGTCCCGGTTCCACGCTCCAGGATTCCTGTGCCCGTCGGGAACCCAGCAAGTCCTGTTCCTGCTCCCCACACCAGAGTGCGCGTTACGAGCCCAGTACGGCCGGTTCCTGCTCCCCGCACCAGAGTGCGCGTTACGAGCCCAGTTCGGCGGTTCCTGCTCCCGCACCAGAGTGTGCGTTCACGAGCCAATGCGGCCGGTTCCTGCTCCCGCACCAGTGTGCGGCGTTATGAGCCCAGTATGGCGGTTCCTGCTCCCCGCACCAGAGGGCCAGTGTGCTTCCCTGTCCAGGTCCGCCAGTGAGGTCCCCAGTCCTGAGCCGCCAGTGAGGGTCCCCAGTCCGAGCCGCCAGTGAGGTCCCCAGTCGAACGCCAGTGAGGTCCCCAGCCCGCGCCGCCAGTGAGGGTCCCCAGCCCGGCGCCGCCAGTGAGGGTCCCCAGCCCGGCGCCGCCAGTGAGGGTCCCCAGCCCGGCGCCGCCAGTGAGGGTCCCCAGCCCGGGTCCGCCGGAGAGGGTCCCCAGTCCTGCAAATGGCCCAGGGCCTCCGGTGCGTGACCTCGGACCAGCACGGCCCGGCACGGAGCCGCCACCTGGGACTAAGAAACCCACCGAAGACCCCCATGGACTTTTTGGCGGTCGGTGTCCGGCGCCTTTGAGAGAGGTACTGTCACGTCCAGGCCTGAAAAGACAGGCTGGCGTGTTTTGTTTGGGTTTTGGTGTAGGGTTTTTATGTTCTAGGTGTTATATCTATGTTGGGGTAATGGTTCCCAATTAGAGGCAGCTGTGTGTCGTTGTCTCTAATTGGGAACCATATATATGTTTGGGGTTTTCGTATAGGTTTGGTGGGTTATTGTTTGGTCATAGCTTCGTTGTGTTGTCAGTCTATGTTAGTGTTACGATCTTCGTTCATTTTGTTAGTTTCCCCTAGTTACGTGTGTTTCGTTGTTAAATAAACATGTATACTGGATGCCTCGCTGCGCCTTGGTCTGTCCCTTATGAAGATCGTGACAGATGCTGTCTGGTCAAAACGAGTATGACATTGTTGCCGCCCGTAGCATTGAATGCAAGGGAAGCTAGGGAGCATTTGGTATCTCTTGATAAAAAAGTATAAAATAATAGCAAATCAATGTTGAGCTAAACTGAGTGAGCTCAACTGGTCCTGGTGCACCAAAAAAAAGGGTCAAGGGATGCCAGTTTGGATTTGGCTTCATTCCATTCACATCACATCGAGAGCAATATGTAATTGACAGAAACAACTTGAATTGTTGCATCTCGTTGTGTTGTCCTCCAGTGGCTAGCTAGCTTGCTAAAATTGGCCATTTCCTAAATTAACCATGGATGGAGATAGGGAATGGAAATTGTGGCTTTTTACTTAATTCTCCGTACTGGCCAATGATTATAACGGTGATTCTGATCCAACCATTAATTCAATCATTGTGCCCCTGGCCTGAAAGAATGGAAGTTGAATATGTAGCTAGATGTAGAAGGCTAAAGTTAACTAGCTAACATTGCACATGAAAATGGCGCCAGAGAAGAAGGCAGATGTTTTACGTGTCCCCAACCGATTGTGTTTTTTTCGTTTATTTGTGTTTTTTGTAACTTATTTTGTACATAATGTTTCCACTACTGTCTCTTATGACCGAAAATAACTTCTGGACATCAGGACTGCGATTACTCACCATGGACTGGCAGAATCCTTTTTTTCTTTTAACAAGTCTGATGAGCCTGAATTGAACGATATACTGCGGAGAAAAAGGGTCCAAAGGGCGGGCTGCCTTCTGAGAATTCGTAGGCGATCGAATAAACCCCCACTTCCTTCCATTCTGGTAGCAAACGTGAAATCCTTGGAGAAATAGATGATAAATAAAATAGATGACCTACGCGCAAGATTAAACTACCAACGGGACCTTCAAAACTGTAATATCTTATGCTTCACGGAGTCGTGGCTGAACAACACTATCAACATACAGCTGGCTGGTTATACGCTGTACCGGCAAGATAGAGGTTGCACCAGGTTGCAAGAATTTGGATACAAGAATTTTGTATAATAATTTAAATTGAAAAATTCGAGATCATTTCTTTCTTTCGGGATTTGTATACCGAGTATGTCCACATCCCCTGTCAGACCATTTTATTGGTAAACTACATAGTAATATAAAAGTTGAATTTTTTTTGTGATCCAATAGGTAATATACAGTTGAAGTCGGGAATGTTTACATACACCTTAGCCAGTTTTTCACAATTCCTGACATTTAATCCTAGTATCTTCTAGCACCACTTTATTTTAAGAATGTGAAATGTCAGAATAATAGTAGAGAGAATTATTTATTTCAGATGTTATTTATTTCATCACATTCCCAGTAGGTCAGAAGTTTACATGCACCCAATTAGTATTTGGTAGCATTGCCTTTAAATTGTTTAACTTGGGTCAAACGTTTCGGGTAGCCTTCCACAACCTTCCCACAATAAGTTGGGTGAATTCTGGCCCATTCCTCCTGACAGAACTGGTGTAACTGAGTCAGGTTTGTAGGCCTCCTTGCTCGCACACGCTTTTTCAGTTCTGTCCACAAATTCTCTATGGGATTGAGGTCGGGGCTTTTTTGATGGCCACTCCAATACCTTGACTTTGTTGTCCTTAAGCCATTTTGCCACAACTTTGGAAGTATGCTTGGGGTCACTGTCGATTTGGAAGACCCATTTGCGACCAAGCTTTAACTTCCTGACTGATGTCTTGAGTTGTTGCTTCAATATATCCACATAATTTTTCTTCCTCATGATGCCATCTATTTTGTGAAGTGCACCAGTCCCTCCTGCAGCAAGCACCCCCACAACATGATGCTGCCACCCCCGTGTTTCACGGTTGGGATGGTGTTCTTCGGCTTGCAAGCCTCCCTCTTTTTCCTCCAAACATGACGATGGTCATTATGGCCAAACAGTTCTATTTTTGTTTCATCAGACCAGAGGACATTTCTCCAAAAAGTACAATCTTTGTCCCCATGTGCAGTTGCAAACCTTAGTCTGGCTTTTTTTATGGCGGTTTTGGAGCAGTGGCTTCTTCCTTGCTGAGCGGCCTTTCAGGTTATGACGATATAGGACTCGTTTTACTGTGGATATAGATACTTTTGTACCTGTTTCTTCCAGCATCTTCACAAGGTCCTTTGCTGTTGTTCTGGGATTGATGTGCACTTTTCGCACCAAAGTACATTCATCTCTACGAGACAGAACGCGTCTCCTTCCTAAGCGATTTGACGGCTGCGTGGTCCCATGGTGTTTATACTTGTGTACTACTGTTTGTACGGATGAACGTGGTACCTTCAGGCATTTGGAAATTGCTCCCAAGGATGATCCAGACTTGTGGAGGTCTACAACAATTTTTCTGAGGTCTTAGCTGATTTCTTTTGATTTTGCAATGATGTCAAGCAAAGAAGCACTGAGTTTGAAGGTAGGCCTTGTAATACATCCACAGGTACACCTCCAATTGACTCAAATGATGTCAATTAGCCTATCATAAGCTTCTAAAGCCATGACATCCTTTTCTGGAATTTTCCAAGCTGTTTAAAGGCACAGTCAACCTCGTGTATGTTAACTTCTGACCCACTGGAATTGTGATACAGTGAATTATAAGTGAAATAATCTGTCTGTAAACAATTGTTGGAAAAATTACTTGTCATGCTCAAAGTAGATGTCCTAACCGACTTGCCAAAACTATAGTTTGTTAACAAGAAATTTGTGGAGTGGTTGAAATTCGAGTTTTAATGACAACCTAAGTGTATGTAAACTTCCGACTTCAACTGTAGTACACTTGTCATAATTGGTTTTAATCCAGAGAGGTTAGCAAAAGTATACAGTGAGGAAAAAAAAGTATTTGATCCCCTGCTGATTTTGTACGTTTGCCCACTGACAAAGAAATGATCAGTCTATAATTTTAATGGTAGGTTTATTTGAACAGTGAGAGACAGAATAACAACAAAAAAATCCAGAAAAACGCATGTGAAAAATGTTATGAATTGATTTGCATTTTAATGAGGGAAATAAGTATTTGACCCCCTCTCAATCAGAAAGATTTCTGGCTCCCAGTTGTCTTTTATACAGGTAACGAGCTGAGATTAGGAGCACACTCTTAACTACTTAGGGAGTAGCGGCGCGCTAGCGTGACGGAAATAAGTACGTGACGGAAATAAGTATTTCACCCCCTCTGCAAAACATGATTTAGTACTTGGTGGCAAAACCCTTGTTGGCAATCACAGAGGTCAGACGTTTCTTGTAGTTGGCCACCAGGTTTGCACACATCTCAGGAGGGATTTTGTCCCACTCCTCTTTGCAGATCTTCTCCAAGTCATTAAGGTTTCGAGGCTGACGTTTGGCAACTCGAACCTTCAGCTCCCTCCACAGATTTTCTATGGGATTATGGGCCACTCCAGGACCTTAATGTGCTTCTTCTTGAGCCACTCCTTTGTTGCCTTGGCTGTGTGTTTTGGGTCATTGTCATGCTGGAATACCGATCCACGACCCATTTTCAATGCCCTGGCTGAGGGAAGGAGGTTCTCACCCAAGATTTGATGGTACATGGCCCCGTCCATCGTCCCTTTGATGCGGTGAAGTTGTCCTGTCCCCTTAACAGAAAAACACCCCCTTTGCATAATGTTTCCACCTCCATGTTTGACGGTGGGGATGGTGTTCTTGGGGTCATAGGCAGCATTCCTCCTCCTCCAAACACGACGAGTTGAGTTGATGCCAAAGAGCTCCATTTTGGTCTCATCTGACCACAACACTTTCACCCAGTTGTCCTCTGAATCATTCAGATGTTCATTGGCAAACTTCAGACGGGCATGTATATGTTCTTTCTTGAGCAGGGGGACCTTGCGGGCGCTGCAGGATTTCAGTCCTTCACGGCGTAGTGTGTTACCAATTGTTTTCTTGGTGACTATGGTCCCAGCTGCCTTGAGATCATTGACAAGATCCTCCCGTGTAGTTCTGGGCGGATTCCTCACCGTTCTCATGATCATTGCAACTCCACGAGGTGAGATCTTGCATGGAGCCCCAGGCCGAGGGAGATTGACAGTTCTTTTGTGTTTCTTCCATTTGCAAATAATCACACCAACTGTTGTCACCTTCTCACCAAGCTGCTTGGCGATGGTCTTGTAGCCCATTCCAGCCTTGTGTAGGTCTACAATCTTGTCCCTGACATCCTTGGAGAGCTCTTTGGTCTTGGCCATGGTGGAGAGTTTGGAATCGGATTGATTGATTGCTTCTATGGACAGGTGTCTTTTATACAGGTAACAAGCTGAGATTAGGAGCACTCCCTTTAACTTCTTAGGGAGTGGCAGCAGAGGTGACTGTTTTGGAGAGTCTGGCGTGCCCAAAGTAAAATGCCTGCCACTCAGGCCCAGAAAATAGGATATGCACATAATTAGTACTATTGAATAGGAAACACGCTGACGTTTCTAAAAGTGTTAAAATAATGTATGTGAGTATAACAGAACTGATATAGCAGGCGAAAACCCGAGGAAAATCCATGCAGATTTGCAGTTTTTTTTGTACTTGACCTTCTTCTCCAGGCTGCCCATTAATTTGTATTTTAACTAGGACTGAGACTGCAGTACCTATGGCTTCCACTAGATGTCAACAGTCTTCATGCAAAGTCTGGAAGCTATAGCACTAAGCAGAACGGATAGGAAGAGGAAGTAGTCAGGGGACCACATTTGTCAACAATGTTTGACCGGCGCGAGATTGTGAGCGCGCACCACTTTATTTTCTTTTCCTATTGTTCACGTTATCGTCCGGTTGAAATATTACAGTAAATATACATAAAAGGATACCTAAGGGTACATTAAAAATGATGTTTGATTTGTTTGTAGAAAGTTTATAGGTATATTTGAACGCGTTCTCTTCGCGGTTCAATGGGCGACTCAACGGTAGATTTTCTGATCATAACGCGCCAACCAAACAGAGATTTATGGATATAATAAATTACTTTTTCTAACAAAATAACCATTGGATGTCTTCGTTGGACACTTGGGAAGTCCTCAGCAGAAGTTCTTCGAAAGGTAAGAGATTTATTTTAGCTGTGATATGGGTTTTGTGTGACCCGCGCTGGATATGAATTTATGCTAATGTGGAAAATATGTGAGGTGCTATCCTCAAACAATCAAATGTTGTGCTTTCGCCGTAAAGCCTTTTTGAAATCTGACAACGCTGTGATATTGCCAAGAATCAGAGCTTTTGATGACTATGCAACACTTGTATATTGATGAATGTTTAATAATTCAACTTTTGGATTTTGAATTTGGTGCCTTACATTTCACCGGGAGTGTTGGGAATGGCACCTGGGAGCCAGAAATCTTTCTGATTGAGAGGGGGTCAAATACTTATTTCCCTCATTAAAATGCAAATCAATTCATAAAATTTTTCACATGCGTTTTTCTGGATTTTTTTGTTGTTATTCTGTCTCTCACTGTTCAAATAAACCTACCATTAAAATTATAGACTGATCATTTCTTTGTCAGTGGGCAAACATACAAAATCAGCAGGGGATCAAATACTTTTTTCCCTCACTGTATTATTTCTTACATTGTTAGCCCAGAAAATCTTAAGTGTTATTACATACAGCCGGAAAGAACTATTGGGAAGAAGAACGATGTCAACTTACCAACATTACGACCAGGAATACGACTTTCCCGATGCGGGTCCTTTGTTCAGACTAACACTTAGGACAGTGGATCTAATCCCAAAATCCGACCCAAAACAACGTCGCCGCAGAAGAGGCGGACAGAGTGGCCTCCTGGTCAGCCTACGTAGGCGTGCACACCGCCCACCGTTTCCGAGTATACTATTTGCCAATGTCCAGGCTCTTGACAACAAGGTAGACGAAATTAGAGCAAGGGTTGCTTTCCAGAGAGACATCAGAGATTGTAACATTCTCAGTTTCATGGAAACATGGCTCTCTTGGGATACGTTGTCGGAGTCGCTTCAGCCACCGGGCTTCTTGTCGCACCGACAGAGATAATCACCTCTCTGGGAAGAAGAAGGGCGTGGTGTATGCTTCATGATTAAGCTTTTCACTGTAAGGTCTACACTTGTTGTATTCATCGCATGTGACAAATAAAATGTATTTGATTTAATACAGAGGCATCAATAAATTGTCCAGTCCACTTATTGTATGTTGTTGTCATGTCCATTCCCTTATGTCTAAGCTTCTAAGGTCACATTACTGGGCTCCGGAGTGGTGCAGCGGTCTAAGGCACTGGATCTCAGTGACAGAGGTGTCACTACAGACACCTTGGGTTGAAATCCCGGCTGTATCACAACTGGCTGTGATTGGGAGTCCCATAGGGCGGTGGTCCAGCGTCGTCTGGGTTTGGCCGGTGTAGGCCGTCATTGTAAATAAGAATTTGTTCTTAACTGACTTGCCTAATTAAATAAAAGTTAAATAAAAAATTATACAAATTCTTGTGAAGAAGTGTATCAGTGAACTGTATTCTGTAATTAGTTACAAAACAATTGAAATGCAATTCTTTATTGCTGCTGATATCCAACAGTCCATGATCAGATCTGTTGACCATGAAAGCATTTTGCAGATTAAATGGGTTGAGGCATACTATCTAGGCTTGGAATGACATGTGGCCCATAGAAGCAGTAAAGAGGTTAATCGAACTCGACCAAAAGAATGGAATTGCCATGAAAACGCGTGGGGGAAAGATCCCGAGTCTCCTCATTGCCCCCCAGCAAAATGATATTACATTTAGGCTATTGTTTGTGTATTCCACACTATGTTGAGGTAAAAATCAGAGTATAACACTGTATGGATGTCAACCCCAATACATGTTCATGTCATCATCACCAATCAACTGCATTACTGTTAGAAATGACTTTGACTACCACCACTGATTGTTGTATGCTAGCTATGCTAACCAGTTATAGGAACGGGCGTTAGCATTTAGCAGTCACTTCTTATAAACCTTAAAAGGGACAACTTCTACATGTTATGCAGCGAAAACAGCCAGGTATATCCAAATTTCACTTTAGTAACCACATTTTGGGCCTGTTACAGTACACAGATCATGACAGATTTGATTAATATACACTTTGTTAGACTTTGTTGAATGTGTGCCAATCTGGTCAATAAAACATCTGTGGTCCATTGACTCCTTTACCACATCTATTGTTTACCTGGTCATCAATGACATGTGGCCCATTGTTACCTGACAATGACCACAAGGGTGTTTCAAAGAGGGTGTTTCAAAGAGCTGTCAGTCAAGGGAAGCTCATGAATATATGGTCCCCACCCACTCAGCATGTTCTTTCAGTCTTCCTGATATTTTATTTAACTAGGCAAGCCAGTTAAGAATAAATTCTTATTTACATTGACAGCCTACTCCAGCCAAACCCTAACCCGGATGACGCTGGGCCAATAGTGCGCCGCCCTATGGGACTCCCAATCACGGACAGTTGTAATACAGCCTAGAATCGAACCAGGATCTGTAGTGACACCTCTAGAACTGAGATTCTGTGCCTTAGACCGCTAAACCACTCGGGATAGTTAGAGATGAGAGAAAAGGTAACATTTCTTCAATTCAGAGCATTTTAATAGTGTAAAAATATTATGGGTAATAATTATATTATATTTACTTGGGAAATAAGATTACTGTGTGGGACCTTTAATCCCCTGCAACCTGCATTAGAATGACTGACAAGGGAAAAAGACTAACTAAACCATCTAAATGGGAACAACGATTACAGTAATGGTGTCCAACTACTGTCAGATTGGATTAGTTTATAAAAACAATATTTATCTTCATTTATCATAAACCAATCAATGTGCATGCAAAACACACATATTGAAACAAACAGTAAATAAAAAAACTGCAATAGAGCATGCTGAGAAATATGAAAATGACGCCTGTGGTTTTCGAGAGTATGCGATGTGATGATCGTACCTTTTTATATTCAAAATATTAGGTACAAAAATTTACAATTTATACTAGATTATCTGCGCATGTACCCTAAAAGGTACCGAACAGTACCATGTGAGATTACATGTGTACCTCTGAAGGCACATGATGTGTATTTTGATCTTTTTGTACAATACTGTACCCTAACCATAGCCTTTTTGTACAATACTGTACCCTAACCATGGCCTTTTTGTACAATACTGTACCCTAACCATAGCCTTTTTGTACAATACTGTACCCTAACCATAACCTTTTTGTACAATACTGTACCCTAACCATAGCCTTTTTGTACAATACTGTACCCTAACCATAGCCTTTTTGTACAATACTGTACCCTAACCATAGCCTTTTTTTACAATACTGTACCCTAACCATAGCCTTTTTGTACAATACTGTACCCTAACCATAGCCTTTTTGTACAATACTGTACCCTAACCATAGCCTTTTTGTACAATACTGTACCCTAACCATAGCCTTTTTGTACAATACTGTACCCTAACCATAGCCTTTTTGTACAATACTGTACCCTAACCTTAGCCTTTTTTTACAATACTGTACCCTAACCATAGCCTTTTTGTACAATACTGTACCCTAACCATAGCCTTTAAGTACAATACTGTACCCTAACCATAGCCTTTTGTACAATACTCTACCCTAACCATAGCCTTTTTGTACAATACTGTACCCTAACCATAGCCTTTTTTTACAATACTGTACCCTAACCATAGCCTTTTTGTACAATACTGTACCCTAACCATAGCCTTTTTTTCTGAGAGTGTGTGCCCCTTTGATAAAAACCTGTAAAAAAAATTCTGCTGCACTTTTTGTTCCACGGTTTGCTACAAACAGAAGGGCCTACGATAGTTCTATGTTGTTGAAAAGGCATTATTGTCTTTTCTAGCCTATCACACAGTGTGAAGAAAAAATTTGAAACAAAAATCACAAAGGTAACGGCTATAAAGAAGATCAGTTGCCTTTGTGCAACATTGCTATGAAAGGAAAGACATGTTAACAATTTCATCAATCCAGCTCTCTTAGTTCCTCCATACAGCGCCCCTCTACCTTCCCTAGATCTCTCTCTCTCTCTCTCTCTCTCTCTCTCTCTCTCTACTCCTTCCTTTCGTCTTTCGACTCAGGGAGTACGGGTGCATGTCAAGCGATTGTTGAATTGAAATATTGATGTGGAGTATCAAAGCCGTGCGTAGCACTCCTGTGTTTCCAGAACTAACCGCAAGGCGCTTTGATCACACACTCCTGTGATCTGACTTCTGAAGTTGTTAAGAGTGCCGGAAAACAAAATGCAAACAAACTTCAAGTGCACCTGGTATTGATAAAAGTTTTCTTTGACAAGTGGAGATGTGTGCTGTCTGTCTGTGTCTGCCCAGGTGACTGAAGGCTGGAGCTTGCATACATGCTTATAGACAGGTGTAGGGCCTAGTTGCACAGGTGTGGGAATTCTGGATTATCTGATATATATATATTTTTTTTTTTTTTTTTTTTCTCTCTTTTCTACATCTGGATTCTGGAATTTACTTTGTCTATACCATTTCAATACTGTTTGTTTAGTATTTGGAGACCTATATTTCACAGTATTTACATAGATATCACTTCTAAAGATCATAATAAAGATCATAATTTATTAAGCACTCTTTTGGGAAGTTGTTGTTTTCAGAGTGACAGAGTTTAATTTCCCTGCAAAATATACTGAAATCCCCCCTGACTCTCCTCCCCACCACACCATATGAGTCAGGAAAAAATGTCCTAATTGAAATTTAAAATGGTCATAATATTGCCTACTGTAAACTTCAGCTGTTGAAGTTAGTCCTCATTCCAATAATACAGTACTGTCATGGTAATTACACACCATATTGTCCCCTTTTTCTCCTTCTAAAGTAGAGCAGTGCAGCCAAGCTGCAGGCTTTAAACCTTCTGTCTGTCTCCTGTCTCTTCCATTAGCCCACTGTTTGTCACATGAGGGTCATTTAGTCAGCTTGGTGCTGTAAAACAGGAGCTTCTGACACAGGCTGCGTTCCAAAATTGAACCCTATTCGTATGTAGTGCACTACTTTTGACCAGGGCCCATGATCTGGTCAAAAGTGGTGCACTATGTAGGGAATAGGCTGCCATTTGGGATGCACCCATGGGCCACCAGTACAAAGGCAGTTCCTCTCCTCTGTCCTCTGTTATGTGGCTGTATGGCCTTTTAGGGTGCAGATGGTCATGACAGCTGGGACATTTTAGTGATCTGAGGGCTTTTAAACTGCCCCCCAGGCAAGATGATGAAATGAACAAAAAAACAGCTTGACTAGCTACTAGAATATTCTTAATGCATTGTTTTGGGTTCTTTAAAGAGGGACTTGATCGGTGACAAAAACAGCATGGTTAGTGGTTTGTCATCTGTAATGGGTGAAAATAGATATTTTTGTTTCCTTATCAACGGAATAGATTGAAATTGAAATGGCCACCCGGATTATTTACATTGACCCCCCCCCTTTGTGTTTTTACACTGCTGCTACTCGCTGTTTATTATCTATGCATAGTCACTTTACCCCTACCTACATGTACATTACTTCAACTAACCTGTACCCCCACACTTTTTATGACATTTTTTACTTTAGTTTATTTAGTAAATATTTTCGTAACTCTATTTCTTCAACTGCATTGTTGGTTAAATTCTTGTAAGTAAGCATTTCACAGTAAGGTTGTATTCGGCGCATGTGACAAATAAAATGTAATTTAACATTACAATATAGCAATGATCCTCAGCAAAAGTCTATATGCCTCAAGTAGTTTGTGTCTAATATATCTCATAAATGTGATTTTCATCATTTCAGTTCAAATTCTTGAAATGGATTTAAGAAAATATTATATTCGATAGGCCAGCCAAGACATTCTCAGTGTTGAAGTTGGTGGCCAGCTGCCTATCCAGCACAGCCCTGAATGTTTACAGTCGTGAGGCCTGATTTCCTGCTATCACAACAGCTGTTTACTGAACACTGGGACCGCTCGCTCTCTGGAAAACACTCTCTCGTTGTCCCTTGAAATAGCGTAGAAGGAAGCCTGCTTGCTGTATGTATCCAGGTCTATTTAAATTAGCTAACATGGGGAAGGGAAGGTAAGCAGTAAGCAGAGCACCACATGAGCATTGTTTTCACAGTTCAAAGTGAGGAGAGAGTACTTTGCACTTCAAAGCACCTCATCTGGGAGGGAGGAGGGAGGAGGGGGAGGGAGGAGGGGAGGGAGTCGGTACAGTGGGAAGGGGAGGTGAAGGGGAGAGGGGACAGGAAATAGGAATCAGGGTAATTAACAACTTGTGCTGGGTAATAAAGCAAGAGGAGACACAGAGCAGCAGCAGCCTGGGTACCTCAGAGCTTTGAAGATGGGACGGCACTAATATTTGATGTCTTCCTTCTTGGAAGAGCTCTTGCTCTCTTTGATTTGTTTGCAACTGGTTTTCCTTAAATCTTAAATGTTCTTTTTTATTTCTACCTTTAAAAATCATGAATGACACTATTAGAGTTTTGAAAGATTGCACAGGGAATTTACACTGAGTGTACAAAACATTAAGTACATCTTCCTAATGTTGATGTGCCCCCCACACACAACTTTTGCCCTCAGAACAGCCTCAATTCATCGGGACATGGACTCTACAAGGTGCCGAAAGTGTTTCACAGGGATCCTGGCCCATGTTGACTCCAATGCTTCACAGAGTTCTGTCAAGTTGTCTGGATGTCCTTTTGGGTGGTGGACCATTCTTGATACCATACCCCGTTCAAAGGCACTTAAATCTTTTGTCTTGCTCATTCACCCTATGAATGGCACACACACAATCCTTGTCTCAGGGCTTCAAGATCATTCTTTAACCTGTCTCTTCCCCCTTCATCAAATCAAATCGAATTTTATTGGTCACATACACATGGTTAGCAGATGTTAATGCGAGGGTAGCAAAATGCTTGTGCTTCTAGTTCCGACCATGCAGTAATATCTAACAAGGAATCTAACAATTCCCCAACAACTACCTTATACACACAAATCTAAAGGGATGATCTACACTGATTGAAGTGGATTTAACAAATGACATCAATAAGGTATCATAGATTTCACCTGGATTTACATGGTCATTCTATGTCATGGAAAGAGCAGGTGTTCCTAATGCTGTGTATACTCAGTGCATATCCAAAGCTAGTAGATCATTTTCTTAGAGACCTTGGAAACATAACCATTTTACAAGGAATGCATTTCAAAGTAAAAATACTCTGTTACAAAATGTTTATTACAAATTCTGTTTACCAGGCAAACATAATTGAGTGCAACATTTCTGAGGAAAGCTTTATTATCTTTTGTTTTCAGGTGGCAAGCTAAGGTTACACCAGATCTAATGGATATCTCGTACTGTTCAGAAAGGGTGGGTGAAACAAAACATTTGAAAATGGAGCTGAATTGTTCTCCATAGGCTTTCCTCAGTCGTGGTCATTCAGAGATAAGAGCCAACCACATACAAAATGCATAATTTGCATGAGCTTTGTTGAGGCTGTATATTCATGGGCCAATTAATAGATCATCTTTGTCAAACCAATATAAAATGAACATGAAAAAAACATGAAACTCAAAATGATTGACATCCGTCATTGCATGAATCATTGCATTAGCATGAAGGCATGAGCTATAATTCATGAAAAGCTGTTTAAAAATAACGTTTTTGAACATTTCCTGTCACCTGATGTCACTTTCTTTAGGGTGTTTGCTTCTATGTTAGCCATTACCGTTTTCTATTAGACCAATTGTAACATACTGTATGTATTAGAGGCAACACTGCCCCACACTTCTCCCTGCAAGCCCCTTTATATACAAATGGTAAGGTAAAAAGATCCTTCTCAAACGGCCATGTGCTTATGTATCTGACCCCTCAAATGAAGTTTCTTTTAGAAAAATAAAGTTGTTTTGGAAATAAGTAATATTACATACTGTGTTGGTGTGGTTATAACTAGTTAGTAGAACCCTAATTTTTCATTCATCAAAATACCAATGGTCAGATTGAAATGACATTTGCCTATTAATCTTTCATCTACATTTTGTTTGCCTGTAATATTTTCTTATGATGCAAACTTTTTAATCATACAGTAACTGTTTGGAAATTATAGCTTACAGTACATGTATATGACCCATGTATACATTTTTCTAAAGTGGTGTTAGGTATTAACACAGAACAAAGTCTGATCCTATTCTGCAAAGTTCTCTGCATTTTCTTTCATTGAGATCCTCGGACCTGTGAGAATAATGTGGTTCACAGCAAAGAGAAGAGAGGCTCAGGCTTTGCTCTCCTATTTACATGAGAAATGAGCAGAGCTCCCGACTTGGAGTTAAGCTCTTAACGTTGTAATGGTTAACAGATCTACAGAATTAGATGAACTCGCCCAATCTGCATTTATTAATGCAGTAGATCTGTAATGGCCTTTCCTTGAACCTGAAGTGTGAGGGAGTCACGCAGGGCAGGACCTATTTGACGTGTCACCTAGCAGTGAGTACTGGGGAGGCTTTGATTAGGTTTTATCAATTAGCTTTGTGAGGGAAAACATTTAATGTTACGGTCATGAGGGTGATGTGACATTCTTTACAGTCTGATCCCAAGTGAAGCCTGGGAAGGTGTAACCGTGAGAAAAAGGAGAGAGAAATGAACGGACGATGTGTTTCTGTGATGAAACATATTTGATTTGATCATGTATTGCCCATCCCACCCTGGTATGATATATCACCAATGTATTTGACTCTGAATGCTCTGTGATGGGTAATTAATCTCATCTCAAAATAGCTTTGCATTTTGGTGCATTGAATAGAATTTAAGCCATGTATTTCCGCGTGTAACTGCTCATGAACTGCTTATCATAAAGATCAAATAACAAGTAAAGACCGCACTTAATTTCAAGCGATGTTGCGAGCACTGTAGATATTGCTGATAGAGTTCAGTAACTTCCGAATATCATCATTAGAATGCACAATCATTATTATTATTCCATTCATGCAAATTGTGTTGTTCCAAGCACTGTAGGCAATAAGAGATGGAGTGAGCTTGTCTTCTAAACTATATCGATAATGTTATGTGCAGAAATGCCAAATTATGATGCTTATTATTACGATCAGGCTTATTATTAATAATAGTAAAAGCCTACACGTGTAATAAAGTTGCCCATTTATTTAACAAAATCCGCGTTGATATGCAGTTTATATGCAGAGAAAATCGAGAGCACATCCCTCCCTCAAATGGTAGGATATTACTGAAAACCTTTTTCACGCCTCAAAGTTTTTCAGAACAATTGAGGGAGGAATTGTTTTGCAAGGTCAGCATTTGGTTGAAATTGAGTGCAAATTATGAGCAACCCTCTCCGTCAACCAACTAACTATCAATGTAACCCCCTCCTCCCCAATCAACCCCCTCCCTTACTCCCCTCCTCACATCTCCTCTCCATACTGGTTCTCATGGAGACCCCGTTGAGAGGACCTTTTCTCTTTATAAAGACAAGATACAGCCCATGCAACTGCCTTTGAAATAATCCACAGGATTTCTTGCGATAGTCTCTTCTTCACTTGCACTTCAAAGAAGCGCTCTGCTCTGTGACTGAATGCGACTGCTTGTGACTGAAAGAGGACCCACATGAACTGGAATTAGTTTGGTCTTTCATTCAGAGTCAGACCATTTTAAGCGTTGTAACCAAGCGGACTGGGGACCGGACACTTGCCTTGCATGACACAGGATTACTTTGTTTCTGGATAGGACTGTTTTTAGTTTCAGGGTCATCCAAGACCCGAGTGCTTCTCTCCACCGACACCGCACACCTTTCCTGGTAAACTCGTTCATCGCTGCCTTTCCGCGCAGCTCGTGTTGCAGGTGCGGAGACACAGAGCGCGTGGACAGATGGCTGCGCTGACGATACAACGGAATGACAACTTCCTGCACACCTTTTTACAGGTTTGTAATCGTTTTGATACAAATCCATATAGGCACTTCTATACAGTTTATTGCGTCTCCATAAATGTGTGGCAATCATTTGTTCAAAGTTAATAAGTCTGTAGAGGTATAAAATGTGATGTTCACTAGACTATATTCGCTGTCCCGTTTCTAGCTAAGTAAACGTGAATTATTTTAAAACCTTACAGAATGAAAGAATGTTAGAAAGTTTGAAGTTGCACAGATACTGTATCATGATATAGTTGTAATCAATACATATTTGTGAATATTGTAGTTGACATTAGTATGCAAACTTCTGGTATCTGATATTCAAGAACAAATAAAAGTACCTCATGAGAAATTACTGTTATTTTCACACTATACCTTTTTTTATTACACAATATTCACTTGAATTGCTATGATTCCTGAAGATTCATCAGACTTATTGTAAAAGCATTCTGTGACAGCTTGTGATGTAAAAAGTACTTTATGAAAAAATTGGATAGTTTGATTAGCCTGTGTCATTAGTGTGAGTTCGCGAATTAAGTTCTTTATCCATCTTCCACCAGGACCGAACCCCCAGCTCGTCCCCAGAGGGAGCCCCCAACGCCCTGTCCTTCCTGGCCACCACCTGTAGCCAGGCCTGGCAGGTGGGTGGTACGGTGGGCTCTGAGAGCTCCCAGTTCCCCTATGAGGGTGCGGTGGGGATGAGCTCAGCCTCCGGGATGTTCCAGCTCTGGAGCAACGAGGTGGCAGTGGCCCCTAGTTCTAGTCTCAGCGCCTCCAGCCTCACTGCAGCCGCACATCAGATGACATTCGCGGTGCCCAAGGTCCAGTTCCCTGTTGGCCCTGGACAGAGTCTGCCGTCTGGCCTGGGTCCTCACCCCCATGCGCTCTACCATCACCACCACCATCACCACCACCACCACGAGCTGCCCCTGACTCCGCCGGCCGAGCCTCCCTCTGCCTACTCCTTCGAGCTCTCCCCCGTCAAGGTCCTCTCATCCCAGAGCCAGGGTCCCAATGGGCCGCAGTACTACCCCCAGCATAATGGCGTCTCTGTGGGACAAAACTTCCCCGGCTTCTTTCAGAACTCTGTATCCTCCGCCAGGCACCATCTATCCGGAGGACAACACCATATGGGGGAGGAGGGCCAGCAGGGCTGGTGGAGCCTCCCCCAGACCACTGGCCACGGAAGCCCCACCAACCACCACCACCCCTTCTCCCTGGGCCGGCAGCTGGTCCTGGGCCACCAGCCCCAGATCGCAGCCCTCCTACAGGGCACCTCCAAGGGCCTGTTATCCTCCACACGCCGCTGCCGTCGCTGCAAGTGCCCCAACTGCCAGGCCAACGGCGGGGGACTCGAGTTTGGCAAGAAACGACTGCACATCTGTCATATCCCGGAGTGCGGCAAGGTGTACAAGAAGACGTCTCACCTGAAGGCCCACCTGCGCTGGCATGCCGGGGAGAGGCCGTTCATCTGCAACTGGTTGTTCTGCGGGAAGAGCTTCACCCGCTCCGACGAGCTACAACGCCACCTCAGAACACACACCGGGGAGAAGAGGTTCGGATGCCAGCAGTGTGGGAAGAGGTTCATGAGGAGCGACCACCTGTCCAAACATGTCAAGACCCACCAGAGCAGGAAGAGCCGATCCGGCGGGAACACGTCAGACTCTCTGTTGGCCAATATCAAGAGAGAGTAGAACGGACTAGAGGGGGATTCAATAGACTCTATATAGAGCCAAGAGACTGCAATATGTGACTGTACTGTAACTGGCACAGACACTCTGACAGAGAGTGGAGCGGACCACAAGGACACCCTATAGACCATTAACCTCTGTAGTAGTGACCATTTTCAGCCGGTCAACAAAATGCTTTTAAGAGGTATTTCACAACAAGGGAAGCAAAGCGAGTGGCGAGGTTTAGGATTGTAATATGGATACAGAGCGTTCACTGGGCATTTCTAGGTGTCGCACAAAAATGATCTCCCGTAGCAAGATGGTAGCCACTCTTAACCCTTGATGGTGACATTATAACCTGGTTCCCACATTAATCGGCTATCAATGTCCAAGGTCAAATCAAATCAAAGTTTATTGGTCATGTGCACACGGTACTGTGAAATGCTTCCTTGCTAGCTCAACAATGCAGTACAATAATATCAATCAAGAATCAAATGCCAAATACAAAAGTCCAAAAAGAACAAGTAGAAATAAAAAGTTAAAAAATAAAATAAAATAAAAAGATAATATGAGAAGTATGTACATAATAGAATATACAGTATGATTGATTTTTTTCAAAATGAAGACTGTTTTTAAGTGGTAAAGTGACTTGGTATAGCAGCTTGAATAGATAGTCATAATAAATAAGAATTCCAAGGTCTTCATTTTATTTCGATGTAATTTGTAATATTGAAATAGAAATAATTCAGCAAATTTATGTAACATGCAAATAATCCACTTTCTGCATGTTTCATTTTTTAGAATCTGGAATTCAGAACCGTTTTTGATAATGGAATGTGAATTACATGAGGAAGAAAATGTATCTGAAATGAGTATACTGCATATCGGTTGATTTAAGAAATTTGCTGTTTGGCCAAATGTATGTATAGATCTGACGGTTGATTGTGGGATCAGTGTTATAATGTTTTATTAATGGATATATAAACCCCTATCTCAGTTTCATCTGTTGTTGAAATGGATTCTTGCTATTTAATCAGAATGTGAATTGCCATTCCTATGTGTACAAACCAAAATTTGTTGGAAGACTTTGTAAATAATGTATCAATTTCACAGACAACTTAATTGAAGTTAAGACTGCATGTACATTTTAATAAACGGAAATTCCTTGCTAAAGCAAATCCATATTATTTTCTCATATTTTCTCAGAGTGATAGTGTGAGACTCAAATGTTTCTTTATGCATTCTTCCACTTAATACAGTGAATGGCATTCTAGTCAACCAAAATATCTAACATTTCATTCAAATGTAATTTGATTGTATTCATTCAGAATACAAATGATGGGTCATTGTGTCATTGAAGTGTGAAGGAAACACCTCTTAAAAATGGGGAGTAGAGGGGATGTTCAAAGATTTCACACCTCAAAGTAAACACAGAGAGACCACCATTGACTGGGGATGCGGGCTGTTTGTGGGAGACGGGGCAGTTTGGGGGGGTCTTCTGCAATCAAGTTCACAGTCATGTGGCTTTAATGGCTGTTTTCTTTCTCTGAATGGAGGAGATTGAGACAACAGATGCAATGGCCCTCCACTCGACGGGACTCCCCCGTGAATAGGACCCCTGTTGTTCAGACCCCTCCCCCCAGTGGTGACAGGAAAGCCCTTTGATTTTGAAAGTTAATACCTTTCTCACTCCTCTCTCTTCCAGGTTCACCCTCTCTGCTCCCATATATCACAGTTGTGTTACGTTCAGCCCTGCTTTACTGCCAAGGGTGACCTTTTATTCTGAGGGGAACTAACCAACTAACAATCCCTCTTGGTGATAGGAACTCCCTTTGATTTTGCCCCCTGAAATGTAATACTCTTTATACCCCCCTCTCGCCCCCAGCCTCACCCCCTCTCCCCCCTTGCACCCATATAGCCCAGGCATCTTACAATCGAGACCTGCTCTACTTTACAGCTCAGGACCAGGATGACTGTTTATTTTCAATAACAGATTTCGGGTGTCCTTGCTTATCCAGGGGTTATCTCTTTTGTGAATTTCCACATAGAGTTTTACCCAAAAGGCTCTACGTGGGCCGGCACCCATGTCTCATTTGACCATGGCTCCGGCGGACCTGCTTTTAATTGGGGCCAAAGCCAGGCCACTGGTACTTTTCAGCTGTCATTTACATTACAATGGCTGACAGTGCACTTTAACACCTTCTCACAAAGCAACTGTTTTGATAATGCAAAGGTTGTTGATTATGCTTTTCACAAGTCCTCACTGTCAGCCCTAGATATGGAAACACAATTTCCCTAGTATAACATAAGGGTGTATACACTAGTGTAACACTGGTGTACAGTCGAAAAGCAGCGTTTGTCTTCAGGGGCTGTTTGAAGGGAACTTTCTTTAGTTTAGGCTGGGGTATGTGGCACTAGAATTAAAACGTGTGACCTTCCTCCTTGCTATTTCTGTATGTATGAGCAGGGTTAGGTCATTTTTCCTTTTAGTTTTTTTTTTAGATTAGAATACATACCCCGGTGTCCGGGCTAAAATCCCAATCTGGTTCTTATACTGTTGAAGTTGGAAGTTTACATACACTTAGGTTAGAGTCATTATAACACATTTTTCAACCACTCCACAAATTTCTTGTTAACAAACTATAGTTTTGGCAAGTTGGTTAGGACATCTACTTTGTGCATGACACAAGTAATTTTTCCAACAATTGTTTACAGACAGATTATTTCACTTATAATTCACTGTATCACAATTCCAGTGGGTCTGAAGTTTACATACACTAAGTTGACTGTGCCTTTAAACAGCTTGGAAAATTCCAGAAAAGGATGTCATGGCTTTAGAAGCTTCTGATAGGCTAATTGACATCATTTGAGTCAATTGGAGGTGTACCTGTGGATGTATATCAAGGCCTACCTTCAAACTCAGTGCCTCTTTGCTTGACATCATGGGAAAATCAAAAGAAATCAGCCAAGACCCGAGAAACAAAATTGTAGACATCCACAAGTCTGGTTCATCCTTGGGAGCAATTTCCAATTTCCAAGAAAAATAGAACTGTTTGGCCATAATGACCATCGTTATATTTGGAGGAAAAAGGGGGAGGTTTGCAAGCCGAAGAACACCATCCCAACCGTGAAGCACGAGGGTGGCAGCATCATGTTGTGGGGTTGCTTGCTGCAGGAGGGACTGGTGCACTTCACAAAATAGATGGCATCATGAGTAAGCAAAATAATGTGGATATATTGAAGCAACATCTTAAGACATTGGTCAGGAAGTTAAATCTTGGTCACAAATGGGTTATCCAAATGGACAATGACCCCAAGCATACTTCCAAGGTTGTGGCAAAATGGCTTAAGGACAACAAAGTCAAGGTATTGGAGTGGCCATCACAAAGCCCCGACCTCAATCCTATAGAAAATTTGTGGGCAGAACTGAAAAAGCGTGTGCGAGCAAGGAGGCCTGCAAACCTGACTAAGTTACACCAGCTCTGTCAGGAGGAATGGGCCAAAATTCACCCAACTTATTGTGGGAAGGTTGTGGAAGGCTACCCGAAACGTGTGACCCAAGTGAAACAATTTAAAGGCAATGCTACCAAATACTAATTGAGTGTATGTAAACTTCTGACCCACTGGGAATGTGATGAAAGAAATAAAAGCTGAAATAAATCATTCTCTAAACTATTATTCGGACATTTCACATTCTTAAAATAAAGTGGTGATCCTAACTGACCTAAGACAGGGAATCTTTACTAGGATTAAATGTCAGTAAATGTGAAAAACTGAGATTAAATGTATTTGGCTCAGGTGTATGTAAACTCCCGACTTCAGCTGTACCATCATGGCCACCTAATCATCCCCAGCTTCCAATTGGCTCATTCATTCCCCCCTCCTCTCCCCTGTGAATATTCCCCAGGTCGTTGCTGTAAATGAGAATCTGTTTTCAGTCAATTTACCGTTGGTAAAATAAGGGTAAAATAAATTAAATAATATAAATCTGATTTGGTTATTATTCCCATGTATTAATACTTGTGATATATTTCGATATATATTCAGATCATCTCAATACATTCAGAAATGACATAAAATAGACAATTCTTAATTCAAATGACTTTTTATTTGATATAATACAACCAATTCTATTCAGTCAAACATGGCATCATTTTAGCCCTTGTCCCGCTATTTTCTTTAGTGTATCTTCATTTCTGTAGTGGTATTCCTTCATATTTAAGTAACATGCACAAAATGCCAGATCAGTAATCGCCACTAGGACTTCAACTTTACAAACAGCACCCCTTAGTCCACGAACACTGGGGAGTTGAGATGGAGTTTTTGACCAAACTTTGATGTTCTGAATTTAAACAGTCACTGTAATTTAGATATTTTAAACAGATTTAGCTAGAGGGGACATTGTAACTTGAAGACATTGATCTTTGATGCAGCTGTATAATCTCTAATGACCGCTATCTGTATTTGAAAGCCTTACACTGACCTCTACTGGTCATAGTAGAAATAATCTCTTCTATCTCTTCTCCTTTTACAGTCATTTGTTTCTATTCAGAAGATGAAAGGTTGGGCATTGAAAGAAACAAATCACAACTACATGTATTTGATGTGATGTGTGAAAAAAACAACAGTTGGCAATATATTAGAGTAGAAGTATGAACTAAAGTATATGAACTTCTAAAAGCACCTGCCTTTGGCAAAAGTCTCACTTTGATGTGCACAGAGCATGCAGATGCAGCACTTGATCTCCGCAGTGTCAACTGATACAACAACCTAAGTAGTTAACTGTCTCTAAACTGCTGTCCTTTATCTAAGAGCCAGAGATGTAATCCTGAGCCAGGTGTATGGCATGTGCTGGAGTAGCAAAAGCCAGCAGAGATCATTGAATACAGCAGAAGGCTGTGGCACATCATCATTGGACTTCATTGACAGACTGTGTGACACCTTACTACATTTAAATACCATGCCTTCATGTCTCCTGTCGTCAAGACAACATATGTTTGAAATAGCAGTCGGTCTCCATCCCCAAGCATTCCCGTCAGACTGGCTATGGCATGGCCACCACTCTGGCCACATCTCAATAGTATTTCCTCGATTCCTTGTGTCCTCTCCACCCATCCTCTCCCCGTCTCTTCTCTCCCAACATAATCATGTCCTCACTTCCCTCTGACTTTTAGAGAAAGAGACAGAGAAAGGATGGGAGCAGAGAACACAAGGAATCAAGGAAAGACCATTAAGTATGAAGTGACACTACAGGGACGTCATGCCTGCAGAGAGCCTCCAGGGGGCTCCCTCGCCCCTTTTTAGTCTGGAATCTCCAGATCAAACAAGAGCCAACTTCGGTCAAACAGAATAAGAGAACATGGGAGAGTTGCAACACTGCGGTAAGAACAGAACAATTCTGTTCCATGAGAGATTAATCCAATGTTCTACATATATACAGATCAAATGTACTTGCTGTTATCCCGTCCTCTCTCCTCAGTGTCTACAGAAAGTAGCACACTGTATATGCTCAGTGGAGGAATGACTTAATGTTTTAAACATTGTCTTTTATAAAGGGGCTTCGGAAGAATCCAGCAGAGTGAGAGAAAAGTAGAAAGAAAGTCGAAAGAAAAGTAGAGCTCTTCAGATCCATGTTTGTTTACAAGAAGAGCGGCCGCCAATCCTGTACACACACACACACACAAACACACACATTTTACGCACATATTTACACACACACACGGAACGCATTTCACTCACATATGCACACATTGACGCATGTTACGCACATACGCACACACACATGCATGCAGCGCTCGCACTCACACACACAGACACTTCTCCAGTGACCTCCCCAATCAGGAATGGACATTTTTTTTCTTCATTTGAACAAATCCCACAGCCCTCTGATAGACAGTACAATATATACTGTATAGAAATTCTCCAAAATGAAAAATAAAACAAGCAAAGTCACCATAATACCTGATGTCCATTAAGTGTTCTTCATAACCTCAGCCATTGCAACATCTAGCTGGGTGCTACACATTCGTGGTGCCACACAGAGGCACGTCTTCAACCTCAAATCACATCGCTCAAAAAATCAGATGAAAGGCGCATACTGTATATTCCATTAGAATCATGGTTGATTTTTCTCAGAATGTCGGTGAACCGCCCGGTAACAGTCCTAAAAAGCATCAGTAACAGTCTAGAAAAGCAGTCACCATCCAGTCCTTGCTCCTTACAGAAGCACCCATCCACTTGCAAAAGGACCCTTAACCTTAAGTTACAATAGCATCAACCTAGATGAGGTCCTCCTTCTTCTCTCTGTAGCTGTGGTGGTCCGTGAACCTCCTTCCTCCTAGGGTTCAGGGTTCATAGGTCATCTTCATTGAGCTGGGCCAGGTTGCTGGAGCGCTTACCAGCCAATGGACCAGAGACAGATACAGGAGGAGGTCCAGCCTCACCAGGCAGGCCCCTGGTACTGCAGCCTTCTCCTGCGCTCTGCTGGGGGAAAGGAGGAGACCGATTAAAGATAGATTTAATGAAATGTAGCCTAAATAGCTGTTTTTCCGAAGAGAGGCATATGCTTTATTGTGTATAACTTCTGGGGAGAAATTTTAGATGTCAGAAGATTTTTTTAAGGGAATTTAGGTGAAACGTTAACGAATAAAGATGTTTTGCAAATTACGCTGACCAAAACGATCCTTACGACATGGGGCCTTGCATTGTCGGTGATGACGGCGGAGCAATGGCACATCAACGAGCCTCAGGAATTCATTCAAATTGCCATCGATAAAATGCAATTGGGTCCGTTGTCCGTAGCTTATGCAGGTGCATACCATAACCCCACCGCCACCATGGTGCACTGTTTACAACGTTGACATCAGCAAACCGCTCGCTCACATGACGCCAAACACGCTGTCTGACATCTGCCGGTACAGTTGAAGCCGGGATTCATTCACACTTCTCCAGTGTGCCTGTGTGGCCATTGAAGGTGAGTATTTGCACACTGGTTACGATGCCAAACTACAGTCAGGTCAAGACCCTGGTGAGGACGACGAGAAGGCATATGAGCTTCCCTGAGACGGTTTCTGACAGTTTGTGGATAAATTATTTTGTGCAAACCCACAGTTGTATTCACTGTCTGGGTGGCTGGTCTTAGAAGCTGGATGTGGAGGTCCTTGGCTGGCGTAGTTAAATGTGGTTTGCGGTTGTGAGGCCGGTTGGACATACTAACAAATTCTCTAAAACTACGTTGGAGGGGGCTTATGGTAGAGAAATTAACATGAAATGATCTGGCAACAGCTCTGCTGGACATTCCTGCAGCCAGCATGCCAATTGCACGCTCCCTCAACTTGAGATAGCTGTGGCATTGTGTCGTGTGACAAAACTGCACATTTTACAGTGGCCTTTTATTGTCCCCAGCACAAGGTGCACCTGTATCATGATCATGCTGTTTAATCAGCTTCTTGATATGCCACATCTGTCAGGTGGATGGATTATGTTGGCAAAAGAGAAATGCTCACTAACAGGGATGTAAACATATTTGTGCACACAATTTAAGAGAAATAAGCTTTTTGTGCATATGGAGCATTTCTGGGATCTTTTATTTCAGCTCATGAAACCTGGGACCAACACTTTACATGCTGTGTTTATATTCTAGTTCAGTATATGTCAGCGACAGCCATAATGTGGTTTGTTTTTCTGTTTACAATATATCAGTCACAACAACACAATGTGCAAATTCCACCATGAGAGGGAGAGGGAGAGAAAGAACAATTAGGCCATCGATCGGCATCTCTGACTTCCGTGTCTGGGTCAGGCTATTTCCTGTTTATGTACCCATAGGCCCCATCCAGCCTGAGTAAATACATAGAACAGCTGCCTATAGTCAGAACAAATAGGTACGTTGGCTCCACTCACTAAGTGCAAGCAGAGATGGTCTATACTTGATACAAGTGCATAGTAATAACAGAGGGTTGATTAGTTACTTGTTGGTCTAAGGCTAAGACACTCAACAATGGCCAACAACAGGATACGATTTCTGGTTCTTCATCTTGTTTCAGACAAAACTCCTTTACAATATCCAAATTATTTTTTCATGCTGAAAAATAATTCTCTCTTCTGTTTCTGGCCAACGGAGTTAGTCGCCTAACTATAATTTTGACACAAATTCCTTCTTTACATTCCCCCTCTATTGTGCAAATGTTTGCCATTTACTAAAGCCTTTCATATTTTAATGAACATAAATGAGCATATAAGAATTATCATTATTCCGCCGTACAATGAACCATGATTTATTATTTAGTCCCCCAGCAATTTCTCCTGGTTTGTTTTCATATTCATATTGTTGACATCGGTGATAAATCATGCCTGTAAGTCATACAATAAATCTAAAGAGCAGATTGAGATGTATTGTTAGATAAATCATGGAATTACATTTCAGCATGCATGCTTTCCCATAATGGAGAATAGGTTTATGAGAAACATTTTGTATCCTTGCATGTGTATATTTCTGTGCTGTGTGCGTGCGCATGCTTGCGTGCATGCGTCAGTGCATGTGCACGTGTGTGTGTCTGTGTGTTTGTGCGTGTACGTGTGTATACCTGTGTGCTATGCAGCCCATTGGACCCCGCTTGGCACTGCAGGGGGGTCTGGGTCTGAGAGTAATGAGACAGACCAGACTGGTCAGTGAAAGCCAGCTGGACGTGAGATGGCGAGACTGTTGTCTGGGAGTTCCTACTGACCAGAGGAGACTGCACACACACACACACACACACACACACACACACACACACACACACACACACACACACACACACACACACACACACACACACACACACACACACACACACACACACACACACACACACACACACACACAAACTGAACATTAGATACTGAGAGCTGATAGCCAACAGATTATTGTTTTTCTTTATTGTTGCATGAAAAAAGTTTCTCATGAGATCTCAGATTATTTCAGATTAGGATTTAAATGAAAGGTTTCCTGATCCAGACATATAGTCTGTAGAGGAGATGTTGTGGTCTAATGTAGCCTAAGGGGTGGATGTGTACACTCGGTCAGGCTTGGCTGGAGCCCATTCCAGTCCGGCGAGCTAAACGGGGATGGCAGTGTCTCGTTGTTTGTGGTCAAACAGAAGCACAGTGTTTGGCCCCTGACTGCTGTAGGTCACTGAGGTGTATGTGTGTGTGACTGGGCCCTTTACCTCCGGCAGTGTGTGTGTGTGTGTGTGTGTTTGCAGTCTCCTCTGGTTGTCTATGTGTATATATAGTATGACCTTACCTCCCGGGGTGTGTGTGTCTCAGCGGGGCCCTGGAGGCCCGTTCCCTGACCCGCCTGGCTGGGCAGGTAGAGGGTGGGGAGGGAGGTGTTGTAGGACCGGAGCCAGGGCAGGCGCTGGCGGTCGATGGAGGCTGAGGAGTGGGGGCGCATGGGACTGGTGGCCGAAGACAGGGGGGCTCTCATACTCCGGCCCAGGCTGTTAGACTTGTTGGTACTCTCCCTGCGCTGGTACTCGATGGGAGACTGGAGGGCTGGATGAATGCATGGTACAAGACAGAGACCAGGCAACAATGTTTGTCAAAATATAAGCATTGGTGTTTGTAGTTTTATTGTTTGTGTAAGTCGACTTGGTACTGAACTGCTTTTGGAAAACATTACTGCTCAGTGCTCACATTGCATTAGGCCGAAAGTAAGACGTGTGACTAGTAAAGATTCCTTGATGTTGTGTTTTGCCATCAGTATGTCTCTAATTGTACCGTTGAGGAAGTTGAAAGGGAGAAGAAAAGTAAAGGGGGATACCTAGTCAGTTGTACAACTGAATGCATTCAACTGAAATGTGTCTTCCGCATTTAACCCAACCCCTCTGAATCAGAGAGGTGCGGGGGGCTGCCTTAATCGACATCCACGTCTTCAGCACCCGGGAACAGTGGGAAAGGCCAGACATGAGTAAAAGTAAGTGAGTGTTTACTGTGTAGATCTTGTCTGTCTGTGTCTCCTGTCCTACCATTGAGGAAGTTGGCAGCATGGGGTCAGATATGAATCCTGAAAGTAAGCTGTTATGTATGTCAGTATGTCTCCGATCCTACCGTTGAGGAAGTTCCTCTGGGTCTCCAGGATCTGTCCCACATCGTTGACCCAGGCCCTGCAGACCTCTGGGGAGGCGGCCTGCAGCACGTATCTCACCACACTCCCATCAGCCCCCCGTGAGGTCAGCACCAATCGGCCCGCCTCCCCCTCCACCGGAGCCTCCACCCCCAGACAGCTCACCTTGAACACAGCACAGGTGTATTCAGTAGGGTTGCATAATTCCGGGTTGCAACTTTCCCAAAATGTCCACATTTGCCAGTTGTAAGATTCCCAGAATGAGGACGGAATAAGCAGGGAATTCTGAATTCTCGAACCAGGACTTCTGGGAAACCAACACATTTTGTAAAAGCAACCCTGCACTGTAAACAAAGAACAATATGTTGATTCAATATACAACTGTAGGGCAACCAGCTGCAATAAGATTGTGAGTTTGCAAAAAATGTGGGCATATACACTCTTGGAAAAAAGGGTTCCAAAAGGGTTCTTTGGCTGTCCCAATAGGAGAACCCTTTTTGGTTCCAGGTAGAACCATTTTTGGTTTCAGGTAGAACTATTGGGTTCCATCTAGAACTCTCTGTGGAAAGGGTTCTACATGGAACCCAAAAGGGTTCTACCTGGAACCAAAAGGGTTCTACCTGGAACAAAAGGGGATTATTCAAAGGGTTCTCCTATGGGGACAGCCAAAGAACCCTTTTAAGTTCTAGATAGCACCTTTTTTTCTAAGAGTGTAGCTGAATCAACGTACATTCTCAAGTTGAATTGAATGTTCACTCAACTTTGAATTTATTCTACTTTATTTGCATATTTCCCAGCGTGCCTTGCCTTTTGAGTGAATTGTAGTTACCACCCATGACTTTAATGCTTTTCATTACTGTAGCCTTGAAGTTAGTGTCTAAATGAATATATTATCTTTAAAATTAAACTCTTTATGAAAATACATTACATATATTATAAGGTATTTCTTTGAGGGCCTAGTTATACCCTAACACAGTGGTCTGAAACTCCTGGTTGGTGATTGCTGGAATTAAACAATGAACTATGCAAATTAGCAAAAGCTGTGTGCATTAAAGAAATAGACGCTTGGCTCAAATAGAAGTCTGTCTCTAATAAGCGCCTGTTCTGTGTGATTAAAAGGTCCAATGCAGCCGTTTTTATCTCATTCTCAAATCATTTCTGGGTAACAATTAAGTACCATACTGTGATGGTTTTCAATTAAAATGGTCAAAAATAGTTCTGAAAATGGCAATTTTTCAAGCAAGAATTTAGCTAGGACTGTCTTGGAGTGGTCTGAGTGAGGACGGGAATACTGAAAATGAGCTATTATTAGCAGAGAGTTTGGATCTCTCTATCTTATTGGTCTATTAACACATTTTCCACATGGTGATGTCACCATGGAAGGCCAACACTCCATCCCACCAAACAGGAAGAAAGTTCAGGCGGTCTTTTCAAACAGCTCTTACACTAAACAGGCATTGTTGTCATTTTCACAATTTCAGAGTATTATTCCAATCTCATAGTGTGGAAATATAAAACACAGGAAAAACTTGTTTTTAACTCCATTGAGCCTTTAAGCAAATAAACACTCAGGCTATTAATTGAGGTTCACGGTACTTTAGAAAAATGTATGTTATTTATGTTTGTGTAGCATAAGATTAATCAACCAATCAAAGTACATGCAAAAACACAGGTATTGAAACAAACAATTCTGAAAATCAACCTGCAAGACAGATGCTTGGAAATACAATAATGATAGTGTGGTTTTGAGTTGTCTTGAGCAAATATGAATTTGTAATTTTACTCAACAAACTTGTCCAAATTCAGCTTACTTCAAGTAGAGTTTGTTGAGTAAACATACTTTAACACAAATGCATGCATTTCAAAAGGAACGTTCCTATAACGTTCCATCCACCGGGAACAAATCACATCTGACTACCATCTGGTGGAAGGAGGAAGACATCCTGGAGTGTGGGTCATTAAATACCTCACCAACAGAACAGACACAGATGCTTTTAAGGCTTCCAAGAACACTCAAGAACTTGTACACAATGTTAGATTTGGAGAAACATTGTGTTTGTTTACATCAGTTATGCAATTCATTATCTGGGACTGAAAGAAGTTATGTAACAGTCAAATTTGTTTTAGATTCCTTATGGTAAAAAGCCTATGCAGTTAATGCATTCAATCTAATCTGAAATTAGAGAAGAGAGGAGAAAAAAATCTGAAAAGAAGAGAGACCTACCTTGATGCTGCTCTTGAAGGTGTAACCAGGAAGTGAGAATCCTTTCTTCCTGTCGATTGGCTCGCTGAAGATGACCAGCTGTTCAAACAGGAAGACCCGCCTCTCCTTGGCTCTGGACAGGAAGCTGCTGTCCTGTTCCGCCACTGTGAAAGTGTCTTGCTGGAGCAGCTTCCCCTGCGCCGTGATCTTACCCTGGAGATGAAAGAGAAGGATGGAGGGAAGAGACACAGGGTGGAAAGAGAACAGGGGTTGATTACATGGCTTACTTATGGCTTGCAGCAGTATTTTGCAAACATCTCCTTGAGCCCCCAGCCAGTCCTCTTAGTTGATGTTTTCCAGAACTAGCTGACCTGATTCAAATGGTCACCTAATCACTAAGCCCATTCATTAGTTGAATGTGCCAGTTCTGGAATACATCAAATACACTGACTGGCTGGGCCTGGGGTTACTCGAGGAGAGGTTTGGGAAACACTGGCTTACAGTACAATATATGGCTTGTGTGAGAGCTGTATTTGAAAGAGAGAGACCTAAGTGCAGTGCCTTACCTCGAAGCCCTGCAGTCGTCCCACGTTCATCATGTCGTTACAGCGTTTGGGCACAAAGCACATCACCTCTACCGCTTTCTGTGACGGTGAAGGAGAGAGAGAGAGAGAGAGTGAGAAAGTCATTTAAATCAAGCGAATATTGAGTACAGGTTGTTTGACTAGAGAGAACCCTCAATAACACAGAGACAGCGTACAGCCTCACACTTGCCTCTAGTAGTCACCTATTCCTAGATAATTTATATAGTAGATGAATGGTAGATACAGTGTAATAACAGCATGAGTTGTGTCAGAAGAACACCCACCTCAAGCTCTTCTGTGTCCATCCCAGCTTTTGTGTAATATTTGAGGAAGTCCTGTTCACATAAACACAGCAGTCAGGAGCGTTCAAGGTTTACTAGTCATGTTATGTAAGGTGAAGACATCTGGAAGATGTTTTATTAGTTTGAATTTATTAGTTTGAATACCAGAGAGAGGTACAACAGGCACACAGTTGGCACTAGGTAGATGTTTATGACCTTGTTCAAATAGCCACTCATGTTTTATGTGCATTCCCACATTGAATTCAACCTTATCGTCGTGCAGGTCTACGTGTCTGTCTGTGTGTGTCACCTTGAGCAGCAGCTGGTACTTCATGATCCTCTGGACTGGTTTGATCAGCAGGTCGTTCAGCTGTAGCCTGTGACCCAGATGTTGCCTCAGCTCCTGATAGGGCCAACACACACAGTCATTCTCATGACCGTATACACTCAGGTCCAAAATGATTGCCACCCTTGATAATGATGAGCAAGAAAGACTGTATAATATGAATTATACAAATACTGAGCTATAGTATATTATTTTGTACTAATACAATTGTAAAAAACAAGGAGGTTTTTGTGGTTGGGCCGGCAGGTAGCCTAGTGGTTAGAGTGTTGAGCCAGTAACCGAAAGGTTGCTGGATCAAATCCCCGAGCTGACAAGGTTAAATCTGTCATTCTTCCCTGAGCAAGGCAGTTCACCCACTGTTCCCCGGGCATCGAAGGCGTGGATGTGGATTAAGACAGCCCCCCCGCACCTCTCTGATTCAGAGGGGTTGGGTTAAATGCGGAAGACACATTGCAGTTGTACAAGTAAAACATTTTTTGCTCAAAAAGATAAGGGTCAAAAGTATTTGCACCCCTGTTTCTAATACCTTCAATCATGTTTTATGCGATCGGAGAACACATTGAGAGGGCTCTTAGACCATTCCTCCATACAGAATCTTTCCAGATCCTTGATATCGTTCGTCTGCGCTTATGGACTGCTCTCTTCAATTCAAACCACAGGTTTCCAATGGGGCTCAAACCCGGAGACTGAGATGACCATTGCAAAATGTTGATTTTGTGGCCAATTGACCATTTCTTTGTGGATTTTGATGTGTGCTTGGGGTTATTGTCTTGTTGGAAGCTCCACTTGAGGCCAAGTTTCAACCTCCTGGCAAAGGCAACCAGGTATTTGGCTACAAGGTCCATGTTCATGATGCCGTTGATCAGGACCAGTGGAAGCAAAATAGGCCGATAACATCACCACCATGTTTTACAGTAGGTATGTGGTTCTTTTATGCATATGATTCTTCTTTTCAATGCCAAAGAGCTCTATGTTTCTATTTTCTGACCATAGCACAGGTTCCAATCCAAGACATGAAAATAGAGCCCCAAGTTTGGGATACACACAGAGGCATTACTTCAACCATTTCCTGTATCCTCAGTATGACTTAATGTGGCCTACAGACACATTACCACTACCACACATCAGTATGACATAATATTACCTTAACCTAACCATACAGTTTAAGTCGGAAGTTTACATACACTTAGGTTGGAGTCATTAAAACTAGTTTTTCAACCACTCCACAAATTTCTTGTTAACAAACTATAGTTTTGGCAAGTCGGCTAGGACATCTACTTTGTGCATGACACAAGTAATTTTACCAACAATTGTTGACAGATTAGACAGATTATTTCACTTATTTCACATAATTCACTGTATCACAATTCCAGTGGGTCAGAAGTTTACTAAGTTGACTGTGCCTTTAAACAGCTTGGAAAATTCCAGAAAATAATGTCATGGCTTTAGAAGCTTCTAATAGGCTAATTGACATAATTTGAGTCAATTGGAGGTGTACCTGTGGATGTATTTCAAGGCCTACCTTCAAACTCAGTGCCTCTTTGCTTGACATCATGGGAAAATCAAAAGAAATCAGCCAAGACCTCAGAAAAATAATTTTAGACCTCCACAAGTCTGGTTCATTTCCAAACGCCTGAAGGTACCATGTTAATCTGTACAAACAATAGTATGCAAGTATAAACACCATGGGACCATGCAGCCATCATACCGCTCAGGAAGGAGATGCATTCTGTCTCCTAGAGATGAATGTACTTTGGTGCGAAAAGTGCAAATCAATCCCAGAACAACAGCAAAGGACCTTGTGAAGATGCTGTAAGAAACAGGTACAAAAGTCCACAGTAAAACGAGTCCTATATCGACATAACCTGAAAGGCCGCTCCGCAAGGAAGAAGCCAGTGCTCCAAAACCGTCATAAAAAAGCCAGATTTTGGTTTGCAACTGCACATGGGGACAAAGATCGTACTTTTTTGAGAAATGTCCTCTGGTCTGAACAAAAATAGAACTGTTTGGCCATAATGACCATCGTTATGCTTGGAGGAAAAAGGGGGAGGCTTGCAAGCCGAAGAACACCATCCCAACCATGAAGCACAGGGGTGGCAGCATCATCTAGTGGGGGTGCTTTGCTGCAGTAGGGACTGGTGCACTTCACAAAATAGATGGCATCATGAGGATGGAAAATTATGTGGATATATTGAAGCAACATCTCAAGACATCAGTCAGGAAGTTAGAGCTTGGTCGCAAATGGGTCTTCCAAATGGACAATGACCCCAAGCATACTTCCAAAGTTGTGGCAAAATGACCTTAGGACAACAAAGTCAAGGTATTGGAGTGGCCATCCCAAAGCCCTGACCTCAATGCCATAGAACTGAAAAAGCGTGTGCGAGCAAGGAGGCCTACAAACCTGACCAGCTCTGTCAGGAGGAATGGGCCAAAATTCACCCAACTTATTGTGGGAAGGTTGTGGAAGGCTACCCGAAATGTTTGACCCAAATTAAACAATTTAAAGGCAATGCTACCAAATACTAATTGAGTGTATGTAAACTTCTGACCCACTGGGAATGTGATGAAAGAAATAAAAGCTGAAATAAATTGTTCTCTCTACTATTATTCTGACATTTCACATTCTTAAAATAACATGGTGATCCTAACTGACCTAAGACAGGGATTTTATACTAGGATTAAATGTCAGGAATTGTGAAAAACTGAGTTTAAATGTATTTGGCTAAGGTGTATGTAAACTTCCGACTTCAACTGTATATCAACAAGGCATAACATAATTCCCATAGCCTATCAATGTGACATAATATTACATTCCTACAACCACCAATCAACATTACCAAACTTTATGTTCCCACATCTCATCAATGGGAAATAACATTACCACAAGGGAGTCTGCAGAAATGTAATTGCTTTTTCAAACGAGAGTTACAGTAAAATAACAGGGATTGAGGATGGATTTAGCTGTGTTTGCTAAGAGATACTCACCTCAAAGTATGTCTCGATGTACTCAGAGACGATGTGCTCTGACTTGGGTTTGTTCTGACAATACACCACATACATATGGAGACGCCTCTCCTGCAATACAAACAGTGAAATCACCCTGTATCAATTTGCCATGTCACAAAATATACAACACTATCCATAATTGCTTTAGATTCAAAATAGGAGTACATGGCTACTGAACACATCTCCTGCATTATAAAATCAAACAGACACATTCACCTCGTAGCAATTTATCATGTCAGAAAATGCTGTACATAACACTATCCACAACTGTTATGAACAGATGGAACTTATCATTCAAAATCCAAACTATTGAACATATTGTGTTGTAAGAGGTGCATGACTCAATCCATGAGAGGGTTACAAGGAAGGAAGCTACAAACCTTAAACAGAATGGAATCATCCTCATTAGAGAAAACAAACACACTCGCTCTCTCTCTCTTTCTCCCTATGGTCAGTTTAGTGTGACTAATTGTCAGACAGCAGAGAGCAGCAGAACTAGGAATGGTAATAGGTGTGTTGTGTGCATGGGTGCGTGCGTGTGTGAGAGGGGTAATGGAGCAGCAGGTTATGTATAATTTACCCACAATGCTGTCCTGTTATCATCCATGTAACCAGAGCGTTTTACAGCAAAGCAGTTTGGCTCTACCTTCGACCTAGCAACTAATCTGGAGCTCTGTAGACAGGAGACCAGACCAGCACCTGAGTAGGATGTCTATGGGCCCGGGGCCTGTCACGAATAACCACTGCAGTGGATGTGTCGTTGTGTACAAATCATTACTATATGGGAAGGGAAAGCTCTGGTAGTGCCAGCGAGAGAAATCAGCTGTTTTGTTTTTGTGTGATGGGGGAGGAGGGGGTTGTTTGTGTGCGTGTGTATGCGAATGCATGTGTGTTTGCGCATGCATACGTGTGTGTGTACATGGTGGTGTGTTTGTGCGAGTATATGTGTGAATGCGTGTGTATAAGGTACATTGTTGCCATGGCACCGGGATGGCAGCCTTGGAATTTACTCCTGCTAATTTAATCAGTAAGTAATTTTGAGGTTTTTTTATGTTTATTTTTTGCACAAATGGTTTTGTTTTTGAAAGTGTATTGAGAGTAGACTACGAATATTAATAATAAACTGGATGATAAACACGACTGCTTCTGCATCAATCAACACATCTGAGATCTTACGCTGTTCTCAGATGTTCCTAAGAAAGATGCTTTCATTCAAATGAGGACAGCTATTATCACAGACTTCAAGGCTTTCCTAAAGACAGAGGGCTTATTTTGTAGGAGCAGTGATGTACGGTGAGGTCGGTGGCTGGGTAGGCACTAGCTATTATCAAAGCCAGATTTACTCTCAAATAAACCTTGATGAAGCCCAAGTTCATCATACAAGAGATATCTCCAACCATAGGCTATTAACCGAAATTGGCAAACACACAAATAATATTATTATGTGAAATATTATTACAAACACCTATATAAAAATACAGTTCTAAAGACATTTCCATATATTTTGTTCCCCAACTTCTTTTCATCATCGTGTTCTGGATTTTTCTTTCCTTGGGTTGGATAGTGATGACATTATGGTCACTAATGGCTAGTGGGTTCGATATGGCAGAAACAATCAATAGTTTCCACTAAGCGATCAATGAGGATATCACCCTGTGGTGAGTCAGGTAGGAAATACACTGCACACATTGCAATTCTGGAAAGGGAGGCGAGGGAGGCGATATGGTCTGACCTTAACCACTATGCACTAGTTTGTGATGTCAAGCATGTCAGGGGAAACTTTGTTTTGGAACCATGTCTCAGATACAATTGCTATGTCCGATTTAGTGTCCTTGAGACGCCATTCAAACCCGTCTAGCTTGTTGCAGAGAGAGCGGGCATTACAGAGAAAGTGTGCTGGTAAGTGCTTATTTTTCTTAGCAGGGGTTTGCACGGAGGCGTGATGTGAATTCAGTTTTGAGCATTCACTTGCTGCCAGAGTGCATTGTTTAAAGTTTGTGGCTGATGGACTGAGTTTTGCGATGAGGGTCTGCTATTTCTATCAACAGTTGGAGATGTCGGGAGGAGTTACGACCTGCAGTGGCGTGCGGTGGGTGCGGTGAGGTCACTGGCTGGGTAGGCGCTAGCTGTTCTCAAAGCCAGATTTTCTCCCAAATAAACCTTGATGAATCTCAAGTTCACCATACAACAGATAGATCCAACAACCAGAGTGACATAGGCTATTAACCGAAAATGACAAACACAAACACACATAATATTATTATGTGAAATATTATTACACACACCTACAGTTGAAGTCGGAAGTTTACATACACCTTAGACAAATACATTTAAACTACGTTTTTCACAATTCCTGACATTTAATCCCAGTAAAAATTCCCTGTCTTAGATCAGTTAGGATCACCACTTTATTTTAAGAATGTGAAATGTCAGAATAATAGTAGAGATATTTATTTCAGCTTTTATTTCTTTCATCACATTCCCAGTGGGTCAGAAGTTTACATACACTCAATTAGTATTTGGTAGCATTGCCTTTAAATTGTTTCACTTGGGTCACACGTTTCGGGTAGCCTTCCACAACCTTCCCACAATAAGTTGGGTGAATTTTGGCCCATTCCTCCTGACAGAGCTGGTCAGGTTTGTAGGCCTCCTTGCTCGCACACACTTTTTCATTCTGCCCACAAATTTTCTATAGGATTGAGGTCAGGGCTTTGTGATGGCCACTCCAATACCTTGACTTTGTTGTCCTTAAGCCATTTTGCCACAAATTTGGAAGTATGCTTGGGGTCATTGTCCATTTGGAAGACTCATTTGCAACCAAGCGTTAACTTCCTGACTGATGCCTTGAGATGTTGCTTCAATATATCCACATAATTTTCCATCCTCATGATGCCATCTATTTTGTGAAGTGCACCAGTCCCTCCTGCAGCAAAGCACCCCCACAACATGATGCTGCCACCCCCGTGCTTCACGGTTGGCATGGTGTTCTTCGGCTTGCAAGCCTCCCCCTTTTTCCTCCAAACATAACGATGGTCATTATTATGGCCAAACAGTTCTATTTTTGTTTCATCAGACCAGAGGACATTTCTCAAAAAAGTACGATCTTTGTCCCCATGTGCAGTTCCAAACCGTAGTCTGGCTTTTTTATGGCGGTTTTGGAGCAGTGGTTTCTTCCTTGCTGAAGGAACTGCACATGGGGACATGTGCAGTTCCTTTCAGATTATGTTGATATAGGACTCGTTTTACTGTGGATATGGATGCTTTTGTACCCATTTCCTCCAGCATGCTGTTGTTCTGGGATTGATTTGCACTAAAGTACGTTGATCTCTAGAAGACAGAACGCGTCTCCTTCATGAGCGGTATGACGGCTGCGTGGTCTCATGGTGTTTATACTTGTGTACTATTGTTTATACAGATGAACGTGGTACCTTCAGGTGTTTGGAAATTGCTCCCAAGGATGAACCAGACTTGTGGAGGTATACAATTATTTTTCTGAGGTCTTGGCTGATTATTTTTGATTTTCCCATGATGTCAAGCAAAGAGGCATTGAGTATGAAGGTAGGCCTTGAAATACATCCACAGGTACAACTCCAATTGACTCAAATTATGTCAATTAGCCTATCAGAAGCTTCTAAAGCCATGACATTATTTTATGGAATTTTCCAAGCTGTTTAAAGGCACAGTCAACTTAGTAAACTTCTGACCCACTGGAATTGTGATACAGTGAATTATAAGTGAAATAATCTGTCTGTAAACAATTGTTGGAAAAATTACTTGTGTCATGCACAAAGTAGATGTCCTAACTGACTTGCCAAAACTATAGTTTGTTAAACATATGTGTGGAGTGGTTGAAAAACGAGTTTTAATGACTCCAACCTAAGTGTATGTAAACTTCCGACATCAACTGTATGTAATAAATAAGTTTCAAACTAAATGTCCATATCATCAATCGAAATGACTGAAAAATGCATTTCAAAATGTCAAATTGTCTCATAAAAACGAAGTTCTTTAGGAAATTAAATACATATTAAAGCCACTAAAGTATAAGCAATGCTGAAAATGAGGACGTACGCTACAAACTAAAATCTTTTATAAATATTTGTATTTATTATGGATCCCCGTTCGCTGCTGACAAAATTAAGTCAGTTATACTATTTTAAAAACATTACAATACATTCATAACAGATTTCACAACACACTAAGTAAGTGCCCTCAGGACCCTACTCCACTACCACATATCTACAACACAAAATCCTTGTGTACATGCATGTGTCTGTGCCTATGTTTGTGTTGCTTCACAGTCCCCGCTTTTCCATAAAGTGTATTTTTATCTGTTTAGTCGTTGGCTCTATGTAGTACTGTGCGCCTCCCATAGTGTGTTCTGGACTTGGGGACTGTGAAGAGACCTCTGGAGGAATGTCTTATGGGTGTCTGAGATGTGTGCCAGTTGTTTAAACAGAAAGCTCTGTGCTTTCAACATGTCGATACCTCTCACAAATACAAGATACCTCTCACAAATACAAAGATATCTGAGGCCGCAGCCAGGATTCAGCACTGCTGAATGAATAGCGCCTTGGGGGTCACTCACACTGTATGAAAACCTACAGGTTAACTCCGAGGTGCTGAATGGACAGCAACCCTATTTTCACATTCATTCAACAGTAGCCTAACCCGCCCCCAAAAAATGCCTTTAGGCCTACCTTTACTTGTAAATGAAGTCAATTTAAATGAAATCCAATGAAGTCTGAGTTATCCTGTACCATTTGCAAACTGTACAGTCTGACAAGATCAGCCTTTTGTCTATTGAAGTCAAAGTACTTTGCATATGTTGACAGACTCTCTAACTTGCTATCATCAAAACATCTTGACAAAGATTTGACACACTGGGATGCATTTCACTGACTGTGAGAGCACCAAGTTTAACTTGTGAGCATAACAGTGAATAAATGTAGCTTCAAGCACTTTTTATCTTACTTTGGTCAGCACCCAATTAAGATGTAATGCCAACACTGAGGCCCCATCATATGTTTGAGCTACCAGCTTTTCAACGCAGCTGTACTTCCCCAACACTCACAATACATAATCCACCAAGACCACAGCTCGTTACAGCATTGCTCACATCATCAAATCCCCAAAACGCCTCATTGACTTCACTTTTAGCCACAGAACGCAAAATCACAGAGATCTGGCCTTTGTTTGTAACATCTGTGGTCTCATCTTCTTCTACTGCAACAAATGGGGCTGCATTAATCTCATCTTCAATGTCCTTTCGAATCACATCACTGACTGTTTCAAACAAATAATTCTGTATTCTGTTTGATGTACCAGAAAACACAGTGGAAGTCTCCAATTGTCTAGCTAACCTTACGTCTTTTTCAGCAAAGGTATACAATAACTCCACATACTGTAGTTGCCACAATTACATGAGCAACTATGCCTCACTTCAAGTCAAGCAACACTGAAGCATGCATGAGAGAACCAGCTGTTCAGGACGACTGTGTGATCACGCTCTCCATAGCCGATGTGAGCAAGACCTTTAAACAGGTTAACATTCACAAAACCGCGGGGCCAGACGGATTACCAGGACGTGTGTTCAAAGCATGCGCGGACCAACTGGCAAGTGCCTTCAATTACATTTTCAACCTCTCCCTGACCGAGTCTGTAATACCTACATGTTTCAAGCAGACCACCATAGTCCCTGTGCCCAAGAAAGCGAAGGTAACCTGCCTAAATGATTACCACCCCGTAGCACTCACGTCGGTAGCCATGAAGTGCATTGAAAGGCTGATCATGGCTCACATCAACACCATCATCCCGGAAACCCTAGACCCACTCCTATTCTCATACCGCCCCAACAGATCCACAGATGATGCAATCTCAATCGCCTTTTCCCACCTGGACAAAAGGAACACCTATGAGAATGTTGTTCATTGACTACAGCTCAGCGTTCAACACCATAGTGCCCACAAAGCTCATCTCTAAGCTAAGGACTCTGGGACTAAACACCTCCCTCTGCAACTGGATTCTGGACTTCCTGACAGGCCGCCCCCAGGTGGTAAGGGTAGAAAACAACACATCTGCCACGCTGATCCTCAACACTGGGGGCAATCAGGGGTGCGTGCTTAGTCCCCTCCTGTACTCCCTGTTCACCCACGACTTGGTGGCCAAGCACGACTCCAACACCATCATTAGGTTTGCTGACGACACAACAACAGTGGTAGGCCTGATCACCGACAGGGATGAGATGGCAGAGTGGTGCCAAGGCAGAGTGGTGGCAGAGTGGTGCCAAGACAACAACCTCTCCCTCAATGTGAGCAAGACAAAGGAGATGATTGTGGATTACAGGAAAAGGAGGGCCGGACATGCCCCCATTCACATTGACGGGGCTGTAGTGGAGCGGGTTGAGAGTTTCAAGTTCCTTGGTGTCCACATGGTCCAAACACACCAAGACAGTTGTGAAGAGGGCATAACAACACCTTCCCCCTCAGGAGACTGAAAAGATTTGTCATGGGTCCCCAGATCCTCAAAAAGATCTATAGCTTCTCCATCGAGAGCATCCTAACCAGCTGCATCACCGCCTGGTACGGCAACTGCTCGGCATCTGACCGTAAGGTGCTTCAGAGGGTAGCTGCCCAATACATCACTGGGGCATCCAGGACTTATATACTAGGCAGTGTCCCTATGGGACTCCCAATCATGGCCAGATGTGATACAGCCAGGATTCAAACCAGAGACTGTAGTGACCTCTTGCACTGAGATGCAGTGCCTTAGACCACTGCACCACTCGGGAGTTCATACTGTACCCCTCTTGTTTAAACGATCAGATGATGTTCTGCCCCTTCTTGTGATGTAGGGTCGAGCTCAGGTTTTTGCCTCCCTTTCTGAATCCTTGGAAATCCAACTAGATTTTTTTTTAGGTGCAGTATAGTGTCCATTTTGTTAGGGATGCATGCGGCAAATTATGTAGACACTCCCAAATGTGCAGAGTTTACCCACACAACATGTTTATGCAATACCCATGTGCAAAATATGAAATCCGCTCAATGCAACGAATGTCAGCTAGGAAAAGCAGCTAGGCCTACGGTGACCCTGTCCATTAACAGTGACTGGTGGCTGTGCACGCCAACAATGTTCATGGATTTGAACATTGTTGGTACCTCCCCTGGTGCCTTTCCTAAGGTTTTGATGTAGTATTAGCAAATGTTTTGATTATGAGCATAAAAAATACCGGAATCATTGAGAGAAAATATGAAATAACAGAAAATAAGCAATTCATAACACCTTTTTTTATTAGATTATCCCAGGGTAAGCATTGCCTACGCTGCCTGAGCTGAAGGCAAGCGCTGCTAAGGTACACAATATTAGGTTTTTGTAGACAGAAGGTGCTCTTTGGTAAAAGGGGTACATTCGTCATCAAAAAGAAAGGAGGACCAAGGCACTCTTCATATAATTCATTTAAATGCCTTTATTTCTATTCAATAGAAACAAAGATTTTTAAAAACTCTGACGCGTTTCGGCTGCATGGCCTTCGTCAGGGAGTATAAAGACGTGATAATGAAATGTCCTCTTTTAAACAGCATTTTCCGAGCCTGACAGAATTGAAAGGGATCCTCACAGAAGCTAAGTAGAATGGCTACATTTCAGACAATGAGTCACATTTATTTTCAATGGCACCCTGCATATGGCTTCTTATTATCTTCTTCCAAAAGTTCACAAGAATCTTGAGCACCCCTCAGCCAGACCAGACCAGAGTCATTAGTGGTAATGAAAGTCAGACAGAACCCATATCCAAGTATACTGCTTACTTTATTAAGCCTTTTCTGGCATCACTCCCAGCCTTCAAGATGCCACAGATGTGTTAAGGAATTGAACAATATCGGTACAGCTTCATTTTTTGTCACCATGGATGTGGAGTCTCTGTACACCACCATTGAACATGAGCAAGGACTGGCAGCTATGCACCATTTCTTGAGTACCTGGCCTGAGACTGAGACGCCTCCTACAGAATTCATTGTCTCACTGACTGAATGGACTCTTCATCATAACATCTTTGTCTTTCAGGACCGTATTTTTAAACAAGTCCAAGGATGTTCCATGGGAAAATGAATTCATTTTGGATCCTTCTTAAAACCACTTCTTTAACCAGATTATATGGTAGGGATGCTATATTGATGATGTTTGCCTGTTCTGGTCTAAGATTAACTTATTTCTTTCCACCAATACCTTAACAGCATTAACCCTAACATCAAAAACTATGGATTGACATCAGTAAAAATGACAAAGGTTGTTTGCACACATCAATCTTTAGGAAGCCTACAGATGGGAATACCATTCTGAGGGCAGACAGCTTTCACCCCAAAAGGCTAAAAGAGAATATTCCATATGGCCAATTCCAAAGAGTCTGCAGAATTTCGCTTCTTGAACCGCGGTTATAGCAGTCGGGTCCTGAAAGATGCAGGTATACAGAGAGAACTTGTTGCGAAGGGGCGTGCCCTGTGATGCACCAGAGTTGTACTTTGTTAGAAAATATAGCACTGAAGCAGAGAACATTAAAATGATAATGAAAAATAATTGGGGAATCATCCAAAGCGATACGCTACTACGCCAAGTCTTCCCAGAGCCACCAGTCATAAGCTTCACTACAAGTCCTTACACCATGGCGACCCTGCCTCCCTACAAGCTATGTGTATTGATCATGTTCCAGCCTCAATTAGAAAAGCTGACCGTCTGTAACAGCTAAACCAAAGGGAACGTTTTGGGATTTACAAACTACAGGCCACTAAGTACCCTGGTTTAAATGAAGATATGGATATCTCCCCGTTCCTGTCGGGTCGTGAGAGGTCCCTTTGTTGTCATCCAGTGAACATATTGCTTTATTGCCCTCTGCTATGTTCAGACTGCTGTGGTCCATGTTTGCTGTGATCTAGTGTACTACAAAATAGACAGCTCACCTATTCTTACCACTTTGCCCAGTCATATTCAAGGTTAGAACTACTTTTCGAGTGGTTCTGACACTTCTAGCCTTGATTTGCATTTTGATAACATATCTATTTCACTTTTTAATATGTATAGTATTGCTTACTAGGTGTTGTCCAATGAATTCTGTAACCACTCCCTCTTTAAATCAGGGTCAATTGGAAAAAGCTGTTCAAAAGAAGACATTGCATTATCAAAGGCCATGCAGCCGAAACAAGTTTTTAATCTTTGTTTCCATTGAACATGCCATACAAATAAAGGCATTTTAATGAATTATATGAAGAGTGCCTTCATCCTCCTTTCTTCTTGAAACTCCAACTATTGATGGAAATGGCAGACCCTCATCGCAAAACTCAATCAATCAGCCACAAACTTTAAACAATGCACTCTGGCAGCAAATGAATGCTCAAAACTGAACATCACGCCTCCGTGCAAACACCTGCTAAGAAAAAGAAGCACTTACCAGCACACTTTCTCTGTAATGCCCGCTCTCTCTGCAACAAGCTAGACGGGTTTGAATGGCGTCTCAAGGACACTAAATCGGACATAGCAATTGTATCTGAGACATGGTTCCAAAACAAAGTTTCCCCCCTGACATGCTTGACATCACAAACTAGTGCATAGTGGTTAAGGTCAGACCATATCGCCTCCCTCGCCTCCCCTTTCCAGAATTGCAATGTGTGCAGTGTATTTCCTACCTGATATCCTCATTGATCACTTAGTGGAGACTATTGATGCACTACAAGTGAAATACCATGCCATTTGTTTTTTAATCGGATGAGATTTCAACAGGCAGGATGTGGGGAGGCTATGTAAAAGTCACAGTTTAAAGCAGATAGTTAATCAACCAACAAGATGAGAAACAATCCTTGACCTGGTCATTACCAATCTGTCACATTTCTACTGTGTTCCTGCCATCTCGAACCCACTAGCCATAAGTGACCATAATGTTATCACTATCCAACCCAAAGAATGTAAAATTCAGAACACGACAATGAAAAGGGTTTTCCAGCCACTGCCTGACTCAAACATCTGTTCCATTGGACAATGGATTACCTCCCATGATTAGACTCTAAGTCTGAGGTTGGTGACAAATCACATGCATCTCTCTAATCCAAGATGGACGAGTACTACCCCACCAAAACAGTGAGGCTGCAAAACCACGACAAAACATGGATGACAGCGGAGATCAAGGCCCTAATCCAAGAGCATCAGAAAGCCAAAATACAATGCAAGACCAGAACAACTAGGCAGGCCTTTTACAGTGATAAAATCAAAGCACTGACAAAACAAAATCCAGAGAAATGGCACAAGGAAGTCAAAGCTTTAGCCAACATCTTCAAGTTTGAGCCCACCTTCCACATTGAGGGGCTTAGCCCAGGTGATGGCAGAGGAATAGCCAATGAAATTAACAAAGCACTAGCCTCTATGATCCAGTTCACACCCCTCATCGACCATTACTGCTTCCCTGCTACCTACCATCAAGACCAGCTCCAACCATCCAGCATGGGATATGTATGAGAGTTGGTTAAGGTGAAAACCTAAAAATCTGACAGAATACCTGGCAGCTTCATTAAAGAGTTTGCTTAAGGGCTAATTGGACCCGTGGCCGATATCCTAAACGCTTCTCTCGACCAAGGTGTGACCCCAAAGGAGTGGAAAGCTGCTACCTTCATGCCCCTCCCAAAGACGAATCTACCCAGCCTTGCTGAAATCAGACCCATCTCCCTTGCCTCCCTTCTAGACAAGGCAGCCGAGAGCTTCATCTCCCAGTGGGCAGTAAGAGACATCCTTCCCCAAATCTATGACCATTGAGGGGCTGTACAAGCATTCCGACAAGCCTGGCTTCATCTGCTCACTGGTCACCACTGACTATAGCAAGGCCTTTGACAGGGTCTGCCACAATGTGGTCATCGCCAGACTCCTAGACATGGGGCTTCAACCATCACTAGTCAGGTGAATTGCTGACTTCCTATCTAACAGGCACCAGACAGTTAAGTACCATGGCTCCATGACGGACAGTGCCAGAGTGTCATGTGGCATCCCTCAGGGAACATTGCTCGAACCCCTGATATTCGTTACATATATAAACACCACAGTAAGCGATGCAGCAGTAGAACACTGGAAGTTCGTGGACGAGCTTAACCTACTAGAGGACAGACCCCAGACAGCACCCTCCTCAAGCCAACAAGACCTGTCCGACCTGGAGTCATGGTCCAGACTGTAGCAACGTGGCTGGAATGAAATTTTGTCAGACGGTTATTGTATTGCGGTATTTGACTGTTAATTAACATAAACATGTTTAGCATCTCCAGGCCTCCATGCATACAAGCTGCATACAAGCTGCATACAAGCTGCATACAGGCTGCATACAGGCTGCATACAAGCTAGATACAAGCTGCATACAAGCTGCATACAAGCCGCTGATGCGCACCTTTGGAACATCTACATTTAAAAATCAAATAAATAAATGTAATATACAGCATCACAATAAATCTATTATTTAATTTAGTCAGGTCTAAAGAAACATTATGATATGAAGAAAATGTATTTCAGAAGAACAGAATATGAGTTGGCCTACTGTATGTTATCTGGCTATGCTCCATGCCATAGGCTTGTTCATTTAGCAGACAAGATATGCTTATAAGTCCCGTGCCATTATTTTATATTATAATATTTTATAATAATAAGAATATAATTGAACTTAGCTGAATAAAATAGAAAGGATATTCTTCCCATCCCGGAGCGAGCGCGCATATGAAGTGGCTATATTGAGCGTAAAAGTGATCATTCGAAGCAGTGCGGCTTGTCACTGTCGTGTTTCGGAGGACGCATGGCTCTCGACCTTCGCCTCTCCCAAGTCCGTACGGGAGTTGCAGTGATGGTATAAAACTGTAACTACCAATTGTGTATCATGAAATTGGGGAGTAAAAGTAAAGATAGTTATCATTCGAAACAGGACCTATATGCTAGATTTAGAGTTATTTGGCAACTTTAGTTGTGAATGATACAAACCTTAGAATGTCTTAGAAATCCAAATATATATGGGATTGCGTGATGCAACTATAGACTATTTATGAGTTGAAAAAAAAAGGTTTACGCTCTGTTCCTTGCATCAAGATGCACAGCTTTTCACTCATAGAGTGATCATATTTTCACCCATTCAGACTTTTTCACCCATTCAGATTTTCTATTTAATCTTGTCTTTACTAATATGTCAAATTAGTTTAAATTTAGAATGACCAATTATTACATGGGCAGGAACAGGGGCAGGGGAATAAAAGACATGTAATCTGTATGCCCTCGAATAGCAGATGAAGGCTGCACGCTTTCCAGCCCGGTCCGTTTTTCAATGATACTTGGTAAGCTACTTCAGTTTTATAGCAGAGCTGTGCTTAATTTTTTTTTTTTATGCCTGGTAAGCTACTTTGGTTTTACACCTGCATTGCTTGCTGTTTGGAGTTTTAGGCTGGGGTCTGTACAGCACTCTGTGACATCAGCTGATGTAAGAAGGGCTTTATTTTTTGATTTTATTTGAAATAAATGTATTTGATTTGATAGCGGAGCTGTGCTTAATATGAGCAGCTGAGAAATAAATATATGAAAACTTGTTTCTCTCCACTCATCAACCACTGTTTGAGGAGCATGCTCTCTCGCTGCGCGACAGGTGATATTCCGCCCAAACTCTGTATGCCATGGGCTCTCCAACCATGTTCCTGCACCTACCCAGTCCTTAATTTTGGAAAACAAGTGAAATATGTTTGGGAACATCGCTTGTAACATGTTTTCGCAACAAAACAGATTTCACTAAACTGTTGACAGCCCCTCTGCACACTCGAGAAAGGAATAAAGGAGAGAGAGGAGGAGATGGAAACGCATGGTGGTGAGATATTCTGTGTAGCTAACGGTAATGTGCCACCCACTTTATTTTTTCCAATACAAATTCACTATAATTGTAGGCTGCCTGTAAGCCGCTCTGCACAATCAATGAACCAACAGCATCATGGATACACATTTTAGAGCGTAGCATAAGGTAACCAGTCCATCCAGTATGCATAATAATACAGTCCACACTCAAAGGTGATTACTCTAATTTATAGGCTAGACCAATTATGTACCAAAGGCATCTTAGTTTGATGTTTTCTGCCATGCGTAATATGCGGTAGGTTTTGTATAAGGCACAATCATAATTTTAATTCTGTTTTTTTCCGGGCTTGGGCTCATAAGCCTTTGTGTATGCATCAGCTCTGATATGTGTATGGGTGTTTTGAATTCTTCATCACCTTAGAAAGCGCTGTCCATTTTGTTGTGTTTTGGCTTTGAAACAACATGTTTTCCACTCAGTTTCAACCTGCTGTTGTACTTCTTCAAATTGATCATCACAGTGAGGTGAGTTTTAAAAGCATGATCCTGTTTTGATGATGATAAGTGTTTGAAGTGATTTTCGATCGTATTTGCATTGATGTCAGAGTGGTTAGAGGAACAATAGAGCTCTGAGTACCAGGCCATTAGGACCGGATGGTCGTTAGCAAGTTCGCTACTACCAAATCATGTCCAGAGTGCATAAGAGGAGATTACCGTGACTCAACGGTCACATGGAATTTTACTGCGGTCAGGGCTGCAGGTGAGGCGATGATACGGTCACCGGCAACAGCACCTAGTCCAGAGACAGTCACATGATTCTCCACCCGCAGGAATGCAAAGTACTTCACACCTTCATCTCCAGAACATCACCGGATCTACCACTGCACATCAATAACTCAGAGCTCCTGAGAGTTGAAACCATAAAGATCTTAGGCATCCTCAACCAGGCAGATCTTTGTTGGACAGCACAGGTGGATGTGATGTCCAAGAAGGCCAGTAGACCCCTGTTCTTCCATTAGGAAGCTGAAATATAGATCCGTCCTACAGGAGGACATGGTGACAGTGTACACAACATACATACTGCTTGTGCCAGTGTGGCACTCTGTTTTAACCAGCAAACAGCAGAACAGGATATAGGTTACAGCGCTGGGCGGTGAGCATCATACTGGGTGTGGAATACAAAAACTACACCAACGCTTGCAACTGCCTCAATCTGCACTCCCTGCAAACTCGTCTGGAAAACCGTACTGAAAACCGTACCCTCCTCAAACAGGGCCTCTACCGACACATGCTGTCCCCGGGAACGCTCCCCCATCTCTGGTCGGGTTACCCGGTCCTCAATAATGTTGGAATCCATCAGGTGCAGAACCAAGTGCTACTAAAGAAGTGTGATACCATACATCACTAGGCTGCTCAACCAGTACCATACATCACTAGGCTTCTCAACCAGTACCATACATCACTAGGCTGCTCAACCAGTACCATGCATCACTAGGCTGCTAAACCAGTACCATACATGACTAGGCTGCTCAACCAGTACCATACATGACTAGGCTGCTCAACCAGTACCATACATCACTAGGCTGCTCAACCAGTACCATGCATGACTAGGCTGCTCAACCATTACCATACATCACTAGGCTGCTCAACCAGTACCATACATGACTAGGCTGCTCAACCAGTACCATACAGGACTAGGCTGCTCAACCAGTACCATTCATCACTAGGCTTCTCAACCAGTACCATACATCACTAGGCTTCTCAACCAGTACCATACATCACTAGGCTGCTCAACCAGTACCATACATGACTAGGCTGCTCAACCAGTACCATACATCACTAGGCTGCTCAACCAGTACCATACATGACTAGGCTGCTCAACCATTACCATACATCACTAGGCTGCTCAACCAGTACCATACATGACTAGGCTGCTCAACCAGTACCATACATGACTAGGCTGCTCAACCAGTACCATACATCACTAGGCTGCTCAACCAGTACCATACATGACTAGGCTGCTCAACCAGTGTAACATCTGCTTCCAACTCACACTCTCAAACACCTAGATCCCCTGAACGCAGCTCACTCTCCAGATCCCAATCACCTGAATTCTAATCACCTGTTCACACACCTGTATGTCATTATCACACACTATTTAGTTCAGTTCTGCACCCCATCACTGTGAGGTATTGTTTGTCTTGTGACACACGTCCTTCAGAGCGCTGGGTTTCCCGTGATTTACTCCTCCCGTGATTTACTCCTCCCGTGATTTACTCCTCTCGTGATTTACTTCTCCCGTGATTTACTCCTCCCATGTATCCCTTTCTGTACTGTTGCCCTTTTGGACCCCCTGTGTATGACCTTCTGCCTGCCCCTGGACCCAGCTACCTGCCTCCTCCTGTGGTCCTTTACAATAAACACCTGCTGCGCCCTGCGCTTGAAACCAGCTCTCTGTCTCCCCTCGTGTTCAGTACAACCAGTCCCATACATCACTAGGCTGCTCAACCAGTGAGCTATGGACAGCCACATCTGTCTTACCCTTAGCACTGACAGTTTTCCCAAAATATATGTATTTTAAAGTTGTCGTTTTTGTGTTGATGATTTTGAGTCATGTCAAATAATAAATTGATACCTTGTAATGACAAATTTGAAATTAACTATCCTATATGAAAGTTCTCCTGGACTTTTTCTACAGGCCATGTTCCCAGTGTGCTTGTTTTCACAGTTTGACACCATTAGATGAAGTTACGAGCTGCTTTATTACCCCATAGCCCTTTTAACTTCATCACGTCTTCAAGTCATATTGAATTGTTTTAAAGGCCAGGGAGAGAGGGAGGGAGAGTTTTAAATGTCAGAGAGAGAGAGAGAGAGAGAGAGAGAGAGAGAGAGAGAGAGAGAGAGAGAGAGAGAGAACTCATTAACTCAATCTAAGTTTGTCGAATTAGCCAAACATGACCACTCTGTCTCCATTAACATACATGTAATTCTCTGCACGGCATACATAATGTACCACATCTAAAGCTCTACTCATTGTTATTTTCTATTCTAAGAACATGAAACTCTGCAGTATATCTGTACACTATATCTTTCTTCTCCTGTTCATTTTTCTCTGTACCAGACCACAGAAACAGGGGCAGAAATAGGTTGTCTTTGGGGTTGGAGGAAAATGGTCTCCATATCAAATAGTCTAGTGTTTATTATTTCGGAGACTTTTTATGTGGCTTTTTTCTGCCTGTTTCTTCAGACTGTTATTCTCCACTTGCTTCCTGACCGCTCGGTCCAGCCACACACACACACACACAAGTGCATGCACGTACACACACACATACACACACTTCCTGACTGATTGGTCAAGTCGTGTCTGGTCTGGAGGCTAGCCAGACTGTCTGTGGCTAGAAAAACACAGGCAGGTCTAAGACCCTAGCTATCAATAACAAGGAAGTTGAGGGGGAAACGCTGGTGTGTGTGTGTGCACATTGGAGGGTAAACAGGAGCTCTTCATGTGTATCCTCACAGCTATTTAACTCAACTCACACCAAACAGACACAGGAAACAGCTACGCCCGCTGCCTGTGGCCCACTGTCTCTGAGTGATGGTGTAAGTAGACTCACATGCTTTATGAAAAGTTGGGCCAGTCTCTCTGGTTCTGCTATACACTTCTCCAGTTCCCCCCTGGAAGTAGCTAGACAGCGAGAGAGAGAGACAGGTTACACACACACTACCACACACAATCACACTCTGCAGAGTACATCTTCGATACTCACTCTTTATGCCAGTCAAACATTTGGTGAATGTTTCCAAATATGATCTTGTCTTTCCCCTTCATGTCCTCAGGTATGCCCTTGGTATTCATAGTGGCCATGTAGCCCTGTAGTGGAGACACACACACACAACACACACACACAAACCTCAGATCAGATATACTGTATGTGACTGACCGGGATTCAAACCCTGGTTTCCTGCGCACAACAAGACAGTGTTAACCCTCTGAGCTAGAGCCTATGTATTACAGTAATATACAGTACCAGTCACACATTTGAACACACCTACTCATTCCAGGGTTTTTCTTTATTTTTACTATTTTATACATTGTAGAATAGTAGTGAAGACAACAAAACTATGAAATAACACATATGGAATCATGTAGTAATCAAACAGGTGTTAAACAATTAAAAATAGATTTCAGATTCTTCAAAGTAGCCACCCTTTGCCATAATGATATACAGAAGATAGCCCTATTTGGTAAAAGACTAAGTCCATATTATGGTAAGAACAGCTCAAATAAGCAAAGAGAAACGACAGTCCATCATTACTTTAAGACATGAAGGTCAGTCAATACGGAAAATTTTCTTCATTGTGCAGTTGCAAAAACCATCAAGCGCTATGATGAAACTGGCTCTGATGAGGACCGCCACAGGAAAGGAAGACCCAGAGTTACCTCTGCTACAGAGGATAAGTTCATTAGAGTTACCAGCCTCAGAAATTGCAGCCCAAATAAATGCTTCATAGAGTTCAAGTAACAGACATCTCAACATCAGGCCTTCATGGTCGAATTGCTGCAAAGAAACCACTACTAAAGTATACCAATAAGAAGAAGAGACTTGCTTGGGCCAGTCCTTTGGTCCGATGAGTCACAATTTGAGATTTTTGGTTCCAACCGCCTAGTCTTTGTGAGACGCAGAGTAGGTGAACGGATGATCTCTGCATGTGCAGTTCCCACCTTTAAGCATGGAGGAGGAGGTGTGATGGTGTGAGGGTGCTTTGCTGGTGACACTGTAAGTGATTTATTTAGAATTCAAGGCACACTTAACCTGCATGGCAACCACAGCATTCCATCTGGTTTGCACTTAGTCCCACTATCATTTGTTTTTCAACAGGACAATGACCCAACACACTTCCAGGCTGTGTAAGGGCTATTTGACCAAGAAAGAGAGTGATGGAGTGCTGCATCAGATGACCTGGCCTCCACAATCACCCGACCTCCACCCAACTGAGATGGTTTGGGATGAGTTGGACGGCAGAGTGAAGGAAAAGCAGCCAACAAGTGCTCAGCATATGTGGGAACTCCTTCAAGACTGTTGGAAAAGCATTCCAGGTGAAGCTGGTTGAGAGATTGCCAAGAGTGTGCAAAGCTGTCATCAAGACAAAGGGTGGCTACTTTGAAGAATCTAAAATCTGAAATATATTTTGATTTGTTTAAAAAGAAATGTGGGTTACTACATGATTCCATATGTGTTATTTCGTAGTTTTGATGTCTTCACTATTATTCTACAATGTAGAAAATAGTACAAATAAAGAAAAACCCTTAAATGAGTAGGTGTGTCCAAACTTTTGACTGGTACTGTGTGTACGTTCATCAAAAACCCAATAACAGAAATGGCCATTTTTGGAGCCAGACCAAGCTGTGTTGAAAGAATCTGAAGGTATTGTGATGACAATGTTTTCAAAGAGAGGTAATATTATACCTGGGTGAGATTTCAAACTTCATAAGCCGCTGTTGATATGACTGTCATTGAATATGGTTATAATACTGTACTCTCACCTCTACTATGAACCTCAGGTCTTCCACATACAGTTTCTCTGTCTCTATGAGTTCCTTCAGTACGTACCTGGACAGAGAGACAGAGGATGACAAATACTGCAGACTTTTGGTGCCCTCTGACATCCCCATCAATACAAAGTATTTGCAAACAGTCTTGACACAGTGACACTCTCATGTAACTGCTGGCAGTGTGTTGATACTTATGGCAATGCTGTGTTGTACATCACACTTTGGATGAGTTTTAGAGTGAAGGGTAGTGAGGGCAGTGTTGTGTTGTGTTGTGTAATTAAAGGTGAACCACTTGCATGCTCTTCTCTAAGGCACTCCTCCTCTCCTCATTGTCAGCTGTGGCTGATGATTGGTTGGAGGTGTCGTCCATCAACACTGAGACGTTGTCATCTGGATAGACATTGGTGGACTGAGTATCCTGGTGAAACAGAGGGAGCAGGGCATATGGTTATGATATAATCTGTGGTCCGTTGGCATTTTTAATATAGCGGGAGAGAAAAAGGGCAAGGGAAAGATCAAACTGAGGGATAGAGAGTCAATGTAAGGGGGGGTAGGGTAAGTGAGGCAAAGAGAGAGAAAGGCAAAGTGAAAGAGATAGGGAGGGAGAGAGAGAGACTGAGGCAAGGTGAAGGAGAGAGGGAGGGGAAATTTAGGGTGATGAGAGAGAGAGGCAAAGTGAGAGCGGGAGAGAGAGGGAGGGATGCAAAGAGGCAGAGAGAGAGAGAGAGAGAGAGGATAATGATGCAGGTTGCCAAGGTGACCAGGGAGGGAGAGCAGCCAGACACTAGGGACAGTGACAGAATGATAAGAGGATCTGATTGTCACCAATAATAGTGTATGGTGTGGTGAAGTCACCATGAAAGAGAAAGACGGGGGGAGAGAAAGAAAGAGAACAGGGTAGGTAGAGACAATTATTGGACCTGTAAAGGAGTGTGGTGTACAGAATGTCTTAGGCATAGAATTCCATATCATTTAATTGGATCTCTGTGGTGTTAAGCATAGCACCCAATTAGGGCTGGGCGATATGGCCAAAATATCATATCACTGTATTTTCAAAATGTTTACGTTTTTTAATGATTCTGAATAATAATGTTCTAAATATGCTTTATGGGTTGTGTATGACACTAACGTGGCAACAAATGAATTGTAAGTGGTTTTAATGGGCTTTTCTCCATTCTGATTGTTTTAAACTGTTCAGCCAAACTTCAAACTTAGGAACACAAAACTGACAGTGAGGTCCTATTGTACATGGGAATCAAAATCCTCTTCTGTAGCCTCTAACTCTAGTACTATACCAATAGTTGCTATTTCCAGAATTATTTGTTCAATTCCAGCATTCACTTTCACTTCCACTTCCTTTGAGGACAATAGAGTGCGACCGGCCCTGCCCGCTACCAAAGACTGGGCTCTCCATCTCCGTGGCCGACGTGTGTAAAACATTTAAACGTGTTAACCCTCGCAAGGCTGCCGGCCCAGACGGCATCCCTATCCGCGTCCTCAGAGCATGCGCAGACCAGCTGGCTGGTGTGTTTACAGACATATTGAATCAATCCCTATCCCAGTCTGCTGTTCCCACATGCTTCAAGATGGCCACAATTGTTCCTGTTCCCAAGAAAGCTAAGGTAACTCAACTAAATGACTATCACCCCGTAGCAAGTACTTTGAGAGACTAGTCAAGGATTGTATAACCTCCACCCTACCTGTCACCCTTGACCCACTTCAATTTGCTTACCGCCCCAATAGGCCCACAGACGATGCAATCGCCATCACACTGAACACTGCCCTATCTGGACAAGAGGAATAGCTATGTAAGAATGCTGTTCATTGACTACAGCTCAGCATTCAACACCATAGTACCGTCCAAACTCATCATTAAGCTTGAGTCCCTGGGTCTTGACCCCGCCCTGTGCAACTGGGTCTTGGACTTCCTGACGGGCCGCCTCCAGGTGGTGAAGGTAGGAAACAACATCTCCAATCCGCTGATCCTCAACACAGGGGCCCCATAAGGGTGCGTTCCCAGCCACCTCCTGTACTCCCTGTTGACCCACGACTGCGTGGCCATGCACTCCTCCAACTCAATCATCAAGTTTGCAGACGACACAACAGTTGTAGGCTTGATTACCAACAACGACGAGACAGCCTACAGGGAGGAGGTGAGGGCCCTCGGAGTGTCGTGTCAGGAAAATAACCTCTCACTCAATGTCAGCAAACCAAAATAGATGATTGTGGACTTCAGGAAACAGCAAAGGGAGCACCCCCCTATCCACATCGACGGGACAGCAGTGGAGAAGATGGAAAGTTTTAAACTCCTCTGTGTACATATCACCGACGAACTGAAATGGTCCACACACACAGAAAGGGTGGTGAAGAAGGCTCAACAGCGCAATTTGGCTTGTCACCGAAAACCATCACAAACTTTTACAGGTGCACAATCGAGAGCATCCTGTCGGGCTGTATCACCGCCTGGTATGGCAACTGCACCGCCCGCAATCGCAGGGCTCTCCAGAGGGTGGTGCGGTCTGCACAACGCATCACCGGGGGCAAACTACCTGACCTCCAGGACAGATAATCAAGGACAACAACCACCCGAGCCACTGCCTGTTCACCCCACTTCCATCCAAAAGGCGAGGTCAGTACAGGTGCATCAAAGCTGGGACAGAGAGATTGAAAAACAGCTTCTATCTCAAGGCCATCAGATTGTTAAACAGCCATCACTAGCACAGAGAGGCGACTGCCTACCTGCAGACTTGATATCATTGCCCACTTTAATAAATGGAACACTAGTCACTTTAATAATGCCACTTTAAGAATGTTTACATATCTCGCATTACTTTTCTCATATGTATATACTGTATACTGTATCCTACACTATATTCTTTACTATCTATTGCATCGTAGCCGTTCTGTCGAGGCTCATCCATATATTTTATACTTATATATTCTCATCCCATTCCTTTACTAGATTGTGTGTATTAGGTTTTGTTGTGGAATTTGTTAGATATTACCTGTTAGATACTGCTGTACTGTCGGATCTAGAAGCAGAAGCATAAGTATTTCGCTACCCTCGCAATTGCATCTGCTAACCATGTGTATGTGACCAATACAGTTTGATTTGATTTTGATTTGATCACTTGGGGTGACGTTGTCTCAAATAAAAAAAAATGTAAGGTCTATGTCCCTAGATTTCAAAATGTATCAGGGTTTCCTTTTTAAAGCAATTTATACAGGTAATTCTGATATGTACACTAGAGGTCAAAGCTCAAAGTTCTGTTGACCTGGCCATTCCTGAAAATGTGTCTGATGGATAGCTGTGAATCTAAGCTTTCCAATGACTTATGATTAAAGGGTATAAGTGTGCAACAACATGTTGTATACTGACATTGTTTGTCATAGGGGTAAACCCCCTATGGAAAAAAGGAATGGGATGGAGGGATGAAAGAAAGAGTGATATAACACAGAGAGAGTGGTGGAAAAAGTATCCAATTGTCATACTTGAGTAAAAGTAAAGACACAATAGAAAATGACTCAAGTAAAAGTGAAAGTCACCCAGTAAAATCCGACTTGAGTAGAAGTGTAAAAGTATGTGGTTTTAAATATATTTAAGTATCAAAAGTAAATGTAATTTCTAAAATAATAAATAATTTCAAATTCCTTATATTAAGCAAACCAGACGGCACGATTTTCTTGTTTTTTTTAATTTACGGATATCTAGGGGCACACTCCAACACTCAGATATTATTTACAAACAAAGCATTTGTGTTTACTGAGTCCGCCAGATCAGATGCAGTAGGGATGACCAGGGATTTTCTCTTTAAGTGCGTGAATTAGACCAGACAGTACTGAACATTGTGCCATCATACACTTCAACATCCACACCCAATCAATTCAGGAAGAGTGGGACATAGTAAACAAACATGTCACAGCGATCTAATCAATTGAGTTGATGAGGTACGCATGAGTGCCTTTTCACAGGCTACTTTCCTGGAACTTAGATACATTCCCATGGAGATCCCTGAACATTGAAGCATTGTCTCTACACTACAGCAATGCTTTTGTGAGCAGTAAGATACACTGTCATGCTTGTGTGAGAAACGAGCATCTCTTGTTCATTGGCCACAGTCTTCTGCTTACAATAGAACTGAATGTGTGTTTGTCAACCTTCTAAAGACGCACACACACTGACTCCCCTGTTTAAATATCCCCTCTTCGTTGAGCAACGTCGTTCAGCTTCATCAGCTTTCATTCTGCCAATTCCTACAGTCGTGACTGAGTCAACCCTCTGTCTGTCCTCACTTCTCGGCCTCCATGTTCCAGCCGTGCACATCTTCCCTTGACTTAAACCCACAGTACACAACCATTCAAACACCCGCATCCTAAACTCTACACACACTTACACATGGATTTTGTATTGTAGATACACTGTACAGTGCCTTCGGAAAGTATTCAGACCCATTGACTTTTTCCACGCTTGGGCATTAATGGGCATTAATGGCCACACAATCTACAAACAATACCCCATAATGACATAGCAAAAACAGGTTTTTAGACATTTTTGCAAATTTATAATAAAAAGATTACATTTATATAGGTATTCAGACCCTTTACTCAGTACTTTGTTGAAGCACTTTTGGCACCGATTACAGCATCGAGTCTTAGTAGGTAGGATGCTACAAGCTTGGCACACCTGTATTTGGGGAGTTGGTTCCATTCTTCTCTGCAGATCCTCTCAAGCTCTGTCAGGTTGGATGGGAAGCGTTGCTGCACAGCTATTTTCAGGTTTCTCCAGAAATATTCGATCGGGCTCTGGCTGGGCCACTCAAGGACATTCAGAGACTTGTCCCGAAGCCACTTCTGCATTGTCTTGGCTGTGTGCTTAGGGTCGTTATCCTGTTAGAAGGTGAACCTTCACCCCAGTCTGAGGTCCTGAATGCTCTGGAGCAGGTTTTCATCAAGGATCTCTCTGTACTTTGCTCCGTTCACCTTTGCCTCGATCCTGACTACTCTCCCAGTCCCTGCCGCTGAAAAACATCCCCACAGCATGATGCTGCCACCACCATGCTTCACCGTAGGGATGGTGCCGGTTGGTGCCGGATGGTGCCGGATGCTTTCAGGCCGAAGAGTTCAATCTTGGTTTCATCAGACCAGAGAATGTCCTGTGTGAATTTAAATATGCTCTCTCTAATTATCTGTCTTTCTTTTTTTCTTTCTCTCTCTCTCTCTCTCGGAGGACCTGAGCATTAGGACCATTCCTCAAGGCCTACCTGGCCTGATGACTCCTTGATGTCCCCAGTCCACCTGGCTGTGCTGCTTCTCCAGTTTCAACTGTTCTGCCTGTTTTTATGATCATTTTAAAATCTTGTCCATGTTCTGTTATAATCTGCACCCAGCACAGCCAGAAGAGGACTGGCCACCCCTCACAGCCTGGTTCCTCTCTAGGTTTCTTCCTAGGTTTTGGCCTTTCTAGGGAGTTTTTCCTAGCCACCGTGCTTTTACACCTGCATTGCTTGCTGTTTGGGGTTTTAGGCTGGGTTTCTGTACAGCACTCTGTGACATCAGCTGATGTAAGAAGGGCTTTATAAATAAATTTGATGATTTGATTTGTTTTGTTGAGATCGGTTTTGAATAACTTGACTCACCTGCACAGAGCCCTGACCTCAACCACATCGAACACCTTTGGGATGAATTGGAACGCTGACTGCGAGCCAGTCCCCACAGCAATGTTACAACATCTAGGGGAAAGCCTTCCCAGAGAGTGGAAGCTGTTATAGCAGCAAAGGGGGGACCAACTAAATTTTAATGACCACGATTTTGGAATGAGTCGTTCGATGAGCAGGTTTCCACATACTTTTGGTCTTGTAGTTTAAGTGGTAGTAGAGTAGTGGCCTGAGGCCACACACTTAATGTGTTGTGAAAAGTGTTATGAAATGTAATGTCATATAATATTTTTAATTGTATATAACTGCTTTAATGTTGCTGGACACTGGGAAGAGTAATGGGGATCCTTAATAAATACAAATACAAATACAAAAACGAATCACTGTGACTCCAGTCTCCCTGATGGATGGAGGGTACTTTCTCTAGTTCACCACCGCCCCTGCCCTCTGGCCTGGTTCAACCTGTTCAGCCGCTATTTGTTCAAATGTTTACTCCCGGCCAGACTCCTCGGCATAGCTACAGTATATATTCACCTGTGGCCATTTATTTCCATCAACTTCTGGAAATGTAACCTTTTACTAAAGATGTAGTGTACACAGTGGGTGTGTGTGTCGGGTCTGGCCGTCGGTGTGTGTGTCCTAGCTTTCCTGCCCTGTTAGGAATCCTCCAGCCCTAGCTCTACCCTGTCTGACAGGCCTCTCCCTGACTGCCCGATCCTGATCATTAACAGATGTCCTCTGCTCTGGTAGAAGCCCACAGGAAAGAACACTCTCTCTTTCTCGCATCCCCCCTCTCTTTACTCCTCTATTTTTGCTTTCAGAAGTTGAATGAAAGCTGATATCACGGCTGTTGTTGTTCCTACAGGAAAACAATGCCTTAGTGAGGTGGAGGTAGTGTGTGTGCGTTAGCGTGCGGTGCATGCGTGCCGGCGTGTGTGCACGTGGGCGTGCAAGGTGCTAAAATTATATTCCAAGAACTATCCAAACTCTTTTTTTTTCTTCCTTTTAGAGAAACTCTAAATCTCTCCTGAAGAAAGGAAGGAAAGACCATTTGATAAAAAGAGCAAGCGGAGCTATAACTCTTGGTACATTTGAGTCATTTTACTACAGTTCCTTGGGTAACAGTACTACATTGTTTGACTGTTTGACTGAAGTCAGTCTAGGATTTTTCCGTTGACCAACAAATAATAAACAATTGATCAAACTGGGCCTCTGTGGGAATGTTAGGTCAGATTAGCAGTATCCTGAATGGAGAGGGAGAGGGAGAGCGGGAAATAGGGTAAGCACTAAGCAGAATGTACTGTATGTGAGTTAAAGAGAAAGGGAAGTTGCTAGAATGTGTATAAGAGTGAATGAGAATAAGAAGTTGGCAGAATGAAAGTCTAATCTTTTATCTCCTGTGGGTGGTCAGAAGACAAAAACAGAGAGAGGGAGAGGGAGGGAGGGAGGGAGGGAGGGAGGGAGGGAGAGAGAGAGAGAGAGAGAGAGAGAGAGAGAGAGAGCAGAATGACAGAAGCCGTGACCCTGAGATGACTGACCTACATACTTTAATCCCCCTCTTTCTTTCTCTCTATTTTTCTTATTCTCTCTCACACTCTCTCACACTCTCTCCCGTTCCTTTTCTCCCTGTCCGTTCCCTTTCGCTCACTCTCACGTCTCTCTTTCTCCCTTTCCCTCTCTCTCCACCTTGTCCCTGACAGGACATACGGAACCAGTGATCTCATTCCCTTCTCTCCCCTGTCTCTGTCTGTGTGTAATCCTGCCACCAGAGCCTTAGGACTGACTGTTATTATGACTGAGTGGTTATTCCCACAGCCAGAACTGGAGGGGAATAACAGACTTACCAGACTGATGGGGTGATCTGGTGCACCTGCGTTATGTTTAGTAGGGCACGCTTGATTTCGTATTCCGTTTTGCAACGGAATACGAAATCTGTGTTCTTATTGGACAAGTTCAGATATACTGTCTGCTTAAACTAATAACACACAAACAATTATACGTTTTCATGTCTTTATTGAACATTCTGTGTAAACACTCACAGTGCCGGGTGGAAAAAGTAAAAACCCTTGGATTTAATAACTGGTTCACCCTCCTTTAGAAGCAACAACCTCAGCCAAATGTTTTCTGTAGTTGTGGATCAGACCTGCACAACGCTCAGGAGGAATTTTGACCATTCCTCTTTACAAAACTGTTTCAGTTCAGCAATATTCTTGTGATGTCTGGTGTGAACCGCTCTCTTGAGGTCATGCCACCGCATCTCAGTTGGGTTGAGGTCAGGACTGGGCCACTCCAGAAGGCATATTTTCTTCTGTAGAAGCCATTCTGCTGTTGATTTACTTCTGTGTTTTGGGTCATTGTCCTGCTGCATCACCAAACTTCTGTTGAGCTTCAATTGGCGGACAGATGTTTATTTAAAAAAATGTATTCAACCTTATTTAACTAGGCAAGTCAGTCAAGAACAAATTCTTATTTACAATGACGGCCTACCCCGGCCAAACCCAGAAAAGGCTGGGCCAATTGTGTGCCGCCCTATGGGACTTCCAATCACGGCCGGATGTGATACAGCCTGGATTCAAACCAGGGACTGCAGTGACGCCTCTAGCACTGAGATGCAGTGCCTGAGACCACTCTGCCACTCCGGAGCCTTACATTCTCCTGCAAAAAGTCTTTCTAAACTTGGGAATTCATTTTTCCATCGATGATAGCAAGCTGTCCAGGCCCTGAGGCAGCAAAGCAGCCCCATGCCATGACGCTTCCTCCACCATACTTTACAGTTGGATGAGGTTTTGATGTTGGTGTGCTGTGCCTTTTTTTCTCCACACACATTATTGTGTATTCATTCCAAACATCTCAGTTTTAGTTTAATCTGTCCACAGAATATTTTGCCAGTAGCGCTGTGGGACATCCAGGTGCTCTTTTGCAAACTTCAGACGTACAGCAATGGTTTTTTTGGACAGCAGTGGCTTCTTCCGTGGTGTCCTCCCATGATCACCATTCTTGTTTAGTGTTTTACGTATCGTAGACTCGTCAACAGAGATGTTAGCATGTTCCAGAGATTTATGTAAGTCTTTATCTGACACTCTAGGATTCTTCTTAACCTCATTGAGCATTCTGCGCTGTGCTCTTGCAGTCATCTTTGCAGGACGGACACTCCTAGGGAGAGTAGCAACAGTGCTGAACTTTCTCCATTTATAGACAATTTGTCTTACCGTGGACTGACTTTTAGAGATACCTTTGTAACCCTTTCCAGCTTTATGCAAGGCAACAGGTCTTCTGAGATCTCTTTTGTTCGAGGCATGGTTCAGGGCAGGGCAGCTCTAACCAACATCTCCAATCTCGTCTCATTGATTGGACTCCAGGTTAGCTGACTCATGACTCATACTTTTTCCAACCTACACTGTGAATGTTTAAATGATGTATTCAATATAGACAAGAAAAATACAATAATTTGTGTGTTATTAGTTTAAGCACACTGTGTTTATCTATTGTTGTGACTTAGATGGTCAGATCAAATTGTATGACCAATTTATGCAGAAATCCAGGTAATTCCAAAGGGTTTTAAAAGCTTTGTCAATACCTGTAATATTCCAGTTAGTCCTGTCTCTCTTATGTCTATCTGACACACTATCCATACAGTATCCATTATCTAGGCCCCCTGACAACCTTCTCTGTTTCAAATAACATCTATCCCATTTGCTGTCGCCGTTCACTCATCATTCCCAATGTTTGATGTGGAAATGAAAGAGCACAGCCATTGTGTAGACTTTGTCATTTCCAGGCACACGTCATCTTCCATTACATTGTGAGGGGGGGCTTCCTTTCATATCCAGGTCTGTCTCAGGGGCCATCACCTCCCTGTCTGCTTTTCCTCCGAGAAAATCACGACTATCTCCCCTAGCCATACACACTGAGCAGAAACAGCCAATACCATCAATGGATTACCAATTCATTTCTTCATCGGTTCAGTACGATGTATTGTGTTTTTTTAGGTTGGGTAAGTTGACTGAGTATGTGCTCTCTGACCCTGTTGATAAGATAGAGTGCATGACTGAGTCTACCTTGTTTAGACTCCTGGACCTAGGCATTTGCTCGGGTGGGCTAAGACGAGTTGTCAGGTCTCAGGCAAAGTTTGTCAACAGACAAACATGATTCCCCAAACCACTTCTGTTACACAGGGCTGTAGGTGTGAACTCAGAGTGTGTGTTCGTGTGTGTGTGTGCATGCGTGTTGACTCACATGTGTGTAGGCCAGTGAAGTACAGCCTTGTAGTGAGTCAGACAGGTAGCTGGGAGAGTTTAGGGTTGCTGGGGAGAGATCCTCAGGACTGGCCAAATTAGACTTGCACCCCTACAACACACACACACACACACACACAGCATGAGCACACACATACACACACAGCTAGACGGAAGGAACGTCATTACTCAACGTAACACAGCAAAATCACTCAACACATCAAAATAAGTCAGTGTTACACTGGGACTGTCAGAAACATCCCCAGAGGTGAGAGGGCAGGATGCTGTTGTTGCGTAACGAGCAGCATCACCCCTGCCATAGCTATCCCACTGTCCACCGTGTGTGTACAATGCAGCAGTCATTCATAGTATTCATAGGCGAGGTATTGTACTGTCAATAGGCTGTGGTCAGGGAAGCTAAGTAGAGATAAAGCATACTGTTGATCTATGGGGAAGCTGGCATTGCTATATATTTACGCAGGAAGAGTTGTAGATCTGTGTTTGACAGACAGCTGTACTAAACAATAATTCATCTATTTGCTCTTGAGCCTCTTGATAAGCCTATGCTATCTTGTGATATGATGGATGTATATTTAGCTATTATATATAGAACACTGTGGCAATTATACAGAGTATACTGATGAGTTTACTTTTGAGGAGGCACATTTCAATTCTGTCACTAGCCATTGTCCCAGTGTACAGCAGCTACCCCTCACTGCACTGTGATATATGTACATACCTGTATGTGTCACAGGAGGTTGGTGGCATATTAATTGACAGGTTCGTGGTAATGGCTGGAGCGGAATTGGTGGAATGGTATCAAATACATCAAACACATGGTTTGATGCCATTCCATTTCCTCCGTTCCAGACATTATTTTAAGCCGTCTTCCCCTCAGCAGCCTCCACTGGTATGTTTGTATGTCTATGTACCTTAGTGCACACTGTATCCTGAATACTGGTGCTTAGCAATGCCTCTCCACTCACCATCTCTTTGTGTGTGATGGGTATTACAGTGGTGAGGTGGTCCTCTGATCCCAGGGGGTTGCCCAGCCCCAGCCCTCCCAGGCCCAGGCCCAGGTCATGACTGTGGCGAGGGGGTGGAATAGGAGGAGGGGGCTTGCTTCCCCCATCCAACTTCTTGACCTGCCGCTCCCCCTTGGCGCTGGTGGAGATGTTGACGGCCCCGGCGCTGAGCTTGCGGACGGGATTGGTCAGCCACCTCTTCAGGGTGCTGACGGAACGCCGCGAGCCCGGGGAGTTGGGGGCGGAGCTAATGGACGCCGTTAGGGTCGGGGGCAGGGATGCCACGGAGGTGGAGATGCTACCCTCGCTGCCCGCCGCTGAGTATGAGTCTGGAGGGAGACAGAGAGGAGGGATTTAAAGAAGGACAGTGGGAGGAAGAATAGAATAGATACGAAACCTCACACTCAAACAACCCCCCACACACACACTTTTACGCTGCTGCTACTCTCTGTTTATTATCTATGCATAGTCACTTTAACTCTACCTACATGTACATATTACTTCAATTACATCGACTAACCTGTGCCCCCACACATTGACTCTGTACCGGTACCCCCTGTATAAAGCCTCTCAACTGTTATTTTACTGCTGCTCTTTAATTATTTGTTCTTTTTATTTTTTACTTATCTGCATTGTTGGATAAGGGCTTGTAATTAAGCATTTCACTGTAAGTCTACACCTGTTGTATTCGGCGCATGTGAAAAATGTAATTTGATTTTGACAAGGTTGGTAGCAGCACAGGGTCAGCTGGAGAGCAGTGCCATCGGAGCAGTTGGAGGGAGAGAGAAAGACAGAGATGGAGAGGGGCAAAGGTTACATAACCGGTCAAGAGAAGTCGCGACTCGTGAATTAAAAACTCTCTAAGTCAACCACGGGTATTTCTCAGGTCTCCTTATTGACGGATGGGAGTTTAACTAAGGCAAAGGGCAGCAGCAGACACACAGCTGCGTGGACAGATGGTGAACCCCAGCTAACCGCAACAACATCAATAGAAGACAGAGACGGGAGGCAAAGTTTGTAGGGATAAATCCAGCTAGCTAAATACTGGATGACCACAGAGCTGGATGACCACAGAGCTGGATGACCATAGAGCTGGATGACCACAGAGCTGGATGACCACAGAGATGGACGACCACAGAGCTGGATGACCATAGAGCTGGATGACCATAGAGCTGGACGACCACAGAGCTGGACGACCATAGAGCTGGATGACCATAGAGCTGGATGACCACAGAGCTGGATGACCATAGAGCTGGATGACCACAGAGCTGGACGACCACAGAGCTGGAGGACCATAGAGCTGGATGACCACAGAGCTGGATGACCATAGAGCTGGATGACCATAGAGCTGGATGACCATAGAGCTGGATGACCAAAGAGCTGGTTGACCACAGAGCTGGATGACCACAGAGCTGGATGACCATAGAGCTTCACAACAACAGAGCTGGATGACCATAGAGCTGGATGACCACAGAGCTGGATGACCATAGAGCTGGATAACCATAGAGCTGGATGACCATAGAGCTGGATGACCATAGAGCTGGATGACCACAGAGCTGGATGACCACAGAGCTGGATAACCATAGAGCTGGATGACCACAGAGCTGGATGACCATAGAGCTGGATGACCACAGAGCTGGATAACCATAGAGCTGGATGACCACAGAGCTGGATGACCATAGAGCTGGATGACCACAGAGCTGGATGACCACAGAGCTGGAGGACCATAGAGCTGGATGACCACAGAGCTGGATGACCATCGAGCTGGACGACCATAGAGCTGGATGACCACAGAGCTGGACGACCATAGAGCTAGATGACCACAGAGCTGGATGACCACAGAGCTGGTTGACCACAGAGCTGGATGACCATAGAGCTGGACGACCACAGAGCTGGATGACCACAGAGCTGGATGACCACAGAGCTGGATGACCATAGAGCTGCACGACAATAGAGCTGGATGACCACAGAGCTGGATGACCACAGAGCTGGATGACCACAGAGCTGGATGACCATAGAGCTGTATGAATACAGAGCTGGATGACCACAGAGCTGGTTGACCACAGAGCTGGATGACCACAGAGCTGGATGACCACAGAGCTAGATGACCACAGTGACCACAGAGCTGGATGACCACAGAGCTGGATGACCACAGAGCTGGATGACCATAGAGCTGGATGACCACAGAGCTGGATGACCACAGAGCTGGATGACCATAGAGCTGGATGACCACAGAGCTGGATGACCACAGAGCTGGATGACCATAGAGATGACTAAGGTATTCTGAGGAGAAAGCTCCTGGTTTAGTCCAGTAAGGACAGAGGGATGGAAAGGAGTTAATGTTTCAACAGTAACCTTCCCCTCTCTCCCCCTCCCTCAAAAGTACACTTCCCCTCTCTCCCCCTTCCTCAACAGTAACCTTCCCCTCTCTCCCCCTCCCTCAACAGTAACCTTCCCCTCTCTCCCCCTCCCTCAACAGTAACCTTCCCCACTCTCCCCCTCCCTCAACAGTAACCTTCCCTCTCCCCTCCCTCAACAGTAACCTTCCCTCTCTCCCCTCCCTCAACAGTAACCTTCCCCACTCTCCCCCTCCCTCAACAGTAACCTTCCCCTCTCCCTCCCTCAACAGTAACCTTCCCCACTCTCCCCTCCCTCAACAGTAACCTTCCCTCTCTCTCCCTCCCTCAACAGTAACCTTCCCCTCTCCCCCTCCCTCAACAGTAACCTTCCCCTCTCTCCCCCTCCCTCAACAGTAACCTTCCCCACTCTCCCCCTCCCTCAACAGTAACCTTCCCCTCTCCCCTCCCTCAACAGTAACCTTCCCTCTCCCCTCCCTCAACAGTAACCTTCCCCACTCTCCCTCCCTCAACAGTAACCTTCCCCTTTCTCCCTCCCTCAACAGTAACCTTCCCCTCTCTCCCCTCCCTCAAAAGTACACTTCCCCTCTCTCCCCCTTCCTCAACAGTAACCTTCCCCTCTCTCCCTCCCTCAACAGTAACCTTCCCTCTCTCCCTCCCTCAACAGTAACCTTCCCCACTCTCCCCTCCCTCAACAGTAACCTTCCCTCTCTCCCTCCCTCAACAGTAACCTTCCCCTCTCCCCTCCCTCAACAGTAACCTTCCCCTCTCCCCTCTCCCTCAACAGTAACCTTCCCCTCTCTCCCCTTCCTTTCCTCAACAGTAACCTTCCCCTCTCCCCCTCCCTCAACAGTAACCTTCCCCTCTCTCCCCTTCCTTTCCTCAACAGTAACCTTCCCCTCTCTCCCCCTCCTTCAACAGTAACCTTCCCCTCTCTCCACCTCCCTCAACAGTAACCTTCCCCTCTCTCCCCTTCCTTTCCTCAACAGTAACCTTCCCCTCTCCCCCTCCCTCAACAGTAACCTTCCCCTCTCTCCCCTTCCTTTCCTCAACAGTAACCTTCCCTCTCTCCCCCTCCTTCAACAGTAACCTTCCCTCTCTCCACCTCCCTCAACAGTAACCTTCCCTCTCTCCCCTTCCTTTCCTCAACAGTAACCTTCCCCTCTCCCCTCCCTCAACAGTAACCTTCCCCTCTCTCCCCTTCCTTTCCTCAACAGTAACCTTCCCCTCTCTCCCCCTCCTTCAACAGTAACCTTCCCCTCTCTCCACCTCCCTCAACAGTAACCTTCCCCTCTCTCCCTTCCTTTCCTCAACAGTAACCTTCCCTCTCTCCCCCTCCCTCAACAGTAACCTTCCCCTCTCCCCCCCTCCCTCAACAGTAACCTTCCCCACTCTCCCCCTCCCTCAACAGTAACCACATCAGAGGAAGAGAAATGGAAATAAGAAATGGAAATGGAAATAAGACTGCGTGGATAGGAGTATGAATGTTGGTGCAGTTGTTAGCACAGCCATAGAGGAAACATTGTTTATGTCATTTGCAGAGTTCACATGAGCCTAACCTGGCCACTCTAGTATTAACACTATATGTGAGCTGGTGTATCACATGACCCTGGTTGGTCTGGGGCAGATTTGAGCAGTTATGTTGGTTTACTTGTTTGGAACCATTTGACTTCAACGATTCTAAAAACAAATACCCTTGTCTATCCTAGACAGGATTTTCTGTTCTCCAGTGATGTGGGACATGGGAAGCGAGTGGGGGGTTCTAGAATGGACAGGGACAGGACGTTCTCTTTAATCCTATGGACCGGAAGATCTTTGTCTGGGTATAGCTTTGTTTTTTGTCTTATCCCCTTCCCCTTTTCCTATCCTTCTCCATTCCTTAGGCCTCAGCCTTGGATAGTCTTTCCTGTAAGATGTGCGGCTGTCATCTTTTGGTTCTAGCAATGTTTTCCCCTCCCCCCCGTCCCTCCATCCCCCAGTCTTCCTTTCCGGTAAGATGTGTTGATGTGCGGCTGTGGTCTTTTATCTACGGTGAGGACCTAAATGACCCTCTCATCCCATCCATCTCCCTGACCCCTGACCTCTAACCCCTGACCCTCTACTGTCACGCTGACTACAGATGGGGAAATGACAATGGCCCTGGAAATGTGTGAGTTCGTTGTTATGTGAAGGTGGAAGTGGTTTGACTTCTTTTGCCTGATTCTTCATGACAGAGAGAGAGAGAGAGAGAGAGAGAGAGAGAGAGAGAGAGAGAGAGAGAGAGAGAGAGAGAGAGAGATTATCTCACTATCATAGTCTAGTTTGCATACATTCGTTTTCTGTAAAGATTTTTCAGTGTGGCTCAATTTGTAAGTGTTTCTACATCAAGGCTAGTTGCCTCTGTAAATCCACAATCCTTCTCAGTGTGTGAAATTATTATAATTTTCCAATCTTCATTCAGGCTAAATTAAATGTCTCGTTCCAAACACAAAGAACCCAGTATGCCAGTTTCAGTACAATGAGCCATGTGACATGTTCCCTTCACTTCTCTTTTTTCATTTGAGATCAAAATAAAAGAAGAACATTGTTTATAAATCATATTCTCCATGTACATTTTTTCTGTTAGATAACCATAGAAAAAGTATGTCCATTTTGCAATTATCTTCCTCCTCCTATTGCATTGCTGATAATTAACATAATCCATTAAAAACAAGAGTTACTTCAGCACATTCAATGCTCCCCTACAGTGTGACCATCTATCTACTGACTGTCTCTTCTCTTCAATCTAACATTGTTTCTTGTCTTCCTCAGAGTTGGACTGAGGAGAACAGATTTGGTCCTCTGTCTCTGTTCAACATATCGGGGCCCTAGAATAGATGTTTTATAGATGGCAAGTGTGTGAGCTCAGAGTGGGCTTTTTTTCATTACACAAACACACACACACACACACAAAACACACACAAAACACACACAAAACACACACACACACACACACACACACACACACACACACACACACACACACATGAAAGAGTGGGGAGGATGAATGGAGGGAAGAGAGGAAGAGAGAAACAGAGGGGGTACAAAGAAGGGTGAGTTTTAGTCCAGAGGGAGGGGAAGGATACTGGGAAGAAACACTGGTTAGGTCAGGAGAAGATAGAGAGGTCACAAAAGGAGAGAGAAACCGGAGTGAACGATACTGTGTTACGTGAAAAATCAGACATATGAAAGAATGTGGCATCAGAAGCATTGTTTTTAAATGAAAAAGCCCAAAGCGCATGTCTATGCAGTAACTACAGCTAGTCTAGGGAGAATGGTAGCTCATGGAGAAATGGAGCAGTAACTACAGCTAGTCTAGGGAGAATGGTAGCTCATGGATTTATCGGTGGTGACAGAGTTTCCTATCCTCAGTGCAGTGGGTAGCTGGGAGGAGGTGCTCTTATTCTCCATGGACTTTAGAGTGTCCCAGAACTTTTTTGAGTTTGTGTTACAGGAAGCAAACTTCTGCTTGAAAAAGCTAGTGTGGGGGTGGTGGAACTGAAGGGTTGGATAAGGTATATTGAGCAGGGCTAGAGGCTCTACAGTGAAATAAGACAATAAACACTAACCAGAACAGCAATGGACAAGGCATACTGACATTGAGGAGAGGCATGCTTAGCCGAGTGATCATAAGGGTCCAGTGAGTAGTGAGGCTGGTTGGAGACACGGCGATTCAGCCAGCTAGCCGGGCCGGGGATAGCAAGCTAGCAGAAGGCTAGCGGGCCGGCTAGCGGGCCGAGGCTTACAAACTAGCAGAAGACTGAGGAAGTCTGTTTATAGCCTCCTCGTACGTTTCCGTCGGTAGACCAGTCGTGATTGGCAAAATAGGTATAGTGGCCCAAGAAATTGCCCGATGGACCTATTTAGCTAGCAGCCGATATGCTCTAGACAGCTAACTGATGCAAGCAGTAGAATCAGATTTGAAAAAAAACAGGTACAAATACACCTTATGGAACAACAGGGACATTAAAGAGACACACAAAGGTACAGACATGCATACACACACACGGTGATATTGTTGTATGGTGGTGTTGAACATTTAGTGTTGTGGATATGTGGTGGTGTAGGGATGTTAAACGATGTACTGTTTTATCTTCAGCTCATTCAGTACAAACATAGTTCACTGTTTTATCTGTTGTTTTATATGTCATGTGGTGCTAAATACAAATACAAAATGCTGGAGCATTTCCAACGTGAAACTAATCTCACACACACACACACACACACACACACAGGTCAGCCTTCCCATTGCCCTCACTGGCGTCATGGATTGAGATCTGGCTCTCTATTGGTTTCTGCATTGTGTCTCTCAGTCTTGTATGAAGGAGATATAGCTATAGAGCCATTCCATAATTGGTTCTCTCTTCTCTCTGTGTGCGTGAACAACAACATCGATGGGGAGACGTACGTGAAAAAGCACTTACACACACACACCCACACACTACAATACAAGGGAGCTCTGGATAGTGAGGGGAGCTGATAGCGTTGTGTTTCTATATACACTTTGGAGATGGAGGAATATGTCCCCTGCTGTGATTCCTCTCACAGCATCCATCTCCCTCACTGCAGGCCACACACTTAGATAAACCCACTCAGACATATACACTCAGACACACACAGTCACACACACAAACTCAAGTGTGTGTGTTAGAGGCTTATCTCACACGCACACGCACACGCACACGCACACACACACACACACACACACACACACACACACACACACACACACACACACACACACACACACACACACACACTGCAGGCCCTCTCTCTTCATCATCTCTAATGGTGTTTTCTAGGAACAGATTACACTGAAAGCCAGGTCGTTTAGTTAATGCAGGTTCACCATTGTTTACACATGAAAGCTGACATCAGACACACACACACACACACACAGACACACACACACACACACACACACAAAACACACACACACACACACACACACACACACACACACACACACACACACAGACACACACACACACACAGACACACACACACACACACACTGTTCCTACTGTCTGAGTCTAGCTGATGAGACAAACTGTCTGCTTTCTGATGAGACAAACTGTCTGCTTTCTGATGAGACAAACTGTCTGCTTTCTGATGAGACAAACTGTCTGCTTTCTGATGGGACAAACTGTCTGTCTGACTCACGGAGCGGACTGTGTGTCTATCTCTGTGTTGCTCCTTTCTAATGGGTCTGTGTGTCTGCTGGAATGAGAGTCTAGCCCAATGCTAAATGTACATCACATGTGGGTTATACTTCTGAAAGAAAGACAGCCCTAATGGACAGCCCTACCTTCTGATCATCCATGTATTGTAGCCAACTGTGCTGTTTTGTAAAGTTCAGAATCTGAATTCAGAATGAGCTACTCTTTAAAGGTTATGGCAAGGTGCAAACGAAGATAATCCGAATCGAATGGACGTTTTCCAAACCAATTATTATGCCGCTGTAGCCCATTCTGAAACAGCTGCTCTGACTCCATTATACTGTGCACTGTAACTGGCATACAGCAAATGGTTTTCCTTGGACTGCAAATAAGGACAAATCTCTTTGGAAACTTCCGAAAAGCAGGCTTTCATACCATACTGCTTCTGTATGGCCAGGAGGTGCATATCTGAGTGTGTGATTGACAAAGAATGAAAGAGAGAGAGAGGTAGAGAGAGAGAGCGAGATAAAGTGTGTGTGTGTGTGTGTGTGTGTGTGCGTGTGCGTGTGCGTGTGTGTGTGTGTGTGTGCGTGTGTGTGTGTGTGTGAATGAAAGTGAATGTGAATGTTAGCTGTACAGTAAGTATGAGTCCTGTCCTGAAGAGAAGTTTGGTCCTATTACCCTTTATTGATTAGTTGGTAGGTGAGTGGTGCTGAGCCAACAGAACAGATCAGGCTAAAAGCCTTAGCTTTTGGCTCTAATGGTGCACACTTGTTCACAGCACTGACTTTCAGGGCTCTCTGCAGCCTCACGGGACCACAGGCTCAACATACATTCATGCGCGCTAGTGGTGCGCGGTTCAGCTGTTTGTTCACCCACAATTGCTAATAAACCATCCGCCTGACTATATGTGATGAAGTGAAAATCTGACTGCATGCGCTGTAGGCTTCAGTCAGAGACAGCGGAACTATTTATTTTTGCCTGACTTATACTAAACTATACTGAACACACGTAAGTAACATGCAACAATTTCAAGGATTTTACTGATTTACAGTTCATATAAGGAAATCTGCCAATTGAAATAAGTTCATTAGGCCCTAATCTATGTATTTCACATGACTGGGCAAGGGCCCAGCCATGGGTGGACCTGGGAGGGCATAGGCCCAATCCTCTTGGGAGCAAGGCCCAGCCAATCAAAATGAGTTTTTCCACACAAAAGGGCTTTATTACAGACAGAAATACTCCTCAGTTTTATCAGCTGTCTGGGTGGCTGGTCTCAGACGATCCCGCAGGTGAAGAAGCTGGATGTGGAGGTCCTGGGCTGGCGTGGTTACACATGGTCTGTGAGGCCAGTTGGACGTACTGCCCAATTCTTTAAAACTATGTTGGAGGTGGCTTATGGTAGAGAATTGAACATTAAATATTCTGGCAACAGCTCTGGTGGACATTCCTGCAGTCAGCAAGCCAATTGCACACTCCCTCAAAACTTAAATAAGCTTTTTGTGGGTATAGAACATTTCTGCAATCTTTTATTTCAGCTCATGAAACATGGAACCAGGATCGGTTGTAGCCCTTCTGCCACCCTAGGCGAGACCAAAAAATGCTGCCCCACAAAATTAGAATTGTCCCAGTAAGCAAAATAACGTTGAACAGGCATATTTAACTATTTTACAGACTTAGAAATCAGGTTTGTTTTCGGTTCTGAATGAAAAGTTGAAAAGACAAAATGTATAGGCGTCTTTGTTTTCCAGACTTAGAAATCAAATACATTTTAGACATAGGACCACAGGCTCAATGATTAGTTAAGATTTGGAGCGGACCAAAACATCATTGTCCGTGGACCTTGAAATCAAGGCCGGTCTGGACTGCACCGAAAAAAAGACCAAAAGACGTAGCCGTCGGTCCGTGCTTACTACAATGTTGCCTGGAATTTACGTTTATGTATGACCATCTATGTGGGAAGCCTACCGTTTGTAAAACACAAAACAAATATGTTGGGACAGGACAAAAAAAGAGCAAAAGACGTCGGCTCGTGCTTACTGGGGTGTAGTCTACCATGTTGGCCACAATGGATTTTATGAATGCCCATCCATGTGGTAGGCCCACCACTTGTAAAACAGGCAGTTGCATTGGCTTTATTTGTCCCGATTACTGTGACTAATCAATCTGGCTATATAAGCTCTGAATATCAGCTACCCAATTTCATCAGGAGTTATTGTGAGCCTATTTGCAATGTGTTTACACAGGGGGAAATGCAGAAGTATTTTCGCTATGATCAGCTTGTCAAAAATGTACTGATAAAAACTTGAAACCACTGATCATGGCAATGGGGTGAAACTCCTGGACAGTTGTGATTGTCCATTCCATTTTGTCCATTTTACTTTGACCTGTCCTGTTTTTAGGATATGTTGTTTGTTAACATGACAGCCATTTAGGTTAGGCTATTTGATTGGAGAAACCTGCATGATGTAAAACGTGTCTGTCTCATTACATTGTAGGCTACAGAAAAGGCCACATCCTCTTTCTACCATATCCTGTATCTGCTACATGATTTATGTTCAATCATTTTTTGGGGGGACGGAACGCTGGTGGAGCGCCGCAGCGATGCGCCTCTTCAACAGCACCCTGGAGAGGCGAGCTGAGAATGGACAAGCAAAATATTTTGCGCCCCTGCCTTTGACAAAGTGGCCACTGCTTATCACAAGGCGGCATCAGGGCTCACCTAAAAAGGCCATATGCCACTGGTTGAGAGAAATTGTAATTTGTTTTTGGGCAGAAAATGCCGCCTTCGTCAATCTATTAAATCGTCTTTTTTCCTCCTCATCAATCTACACACAATACCCCATAACGACAAAGCAAAAACAGGTTTTCAGAAATGTTTGCAAATGTATTCAAATAAAGTAACTGAAATATTACATTTACATAAGTATCCAAATCTTTTACTCAGTACCTTGTTGAAGCACCTTATAGCCTTTAGTCGTCTTGGGTATGACGCTGCAAGCTTGGCACACCAGTATTTGGGAAGTATCATCCATTCTTCTCTGCAGATCCTCTCAAGCTCTGTCAGGTTGGAAGGGGAGCATCGCTCCACAGCTATTATCAGGTCCAGAGATGTTCGATTGGGTTCAAGTCCAGGCTCTGGCTGGGCCACTCAAGGACATTCAGAGACTTGTCCCGAAGCCACTCCTGCGTTGTCTTGGCTGTGTGCTTATTGTCATTGTCCTGTTGGAAGGTCGACCTGTCGACCCCAGTCTGAGGTCCTGGGCGCTCTGGAGAAGGTTTTCATCAATGATCTCTCTGTACTTTGCTCTGTTCATCTTTCCCTTGATCCTGACTAGTCTCCCAGTCCCTGCCGCTGAAAAATATCCCCACAGCATGATGCTTCCACCACCATGCTTCATCGTAGGGATGGTATGGACCAGGTGATGAGCGGTGCTTGGTTTCCTCCACACGGGACGCTTGACATTCAGGCCAAAGAGTTCAATCTTGGTTTCATCAGACCAGACAATCTTGTTTCTCATGATCTGAGAGTCCTTTTGGTGCTTTTTGGCAAACTCCAAGCGGGCTGTCATGTGCCTTTTAACTGAGGAGTGGCTTCTGTCTAGCCGCTCTACCATAAAGGCCTGATTGGTTGAGTGCTGCAGAGATGGTTGTCCTTCTGGAAGGTTCTCCCATCTCCACAGAGGAACTCTGGAGCTCTGTCAGAGTGACCATTGGGTTCTTGGTCACCTCCCTGACCAAGGCCCTTCTCCCCCGATTGTTCAGTTTGGCTGGGCGGCCAGCTGTAGGAAGAGTCTTGGTGGTTCCCAACTTCTTCCATTTAAGAATTATGGAGGCCACTGTGTTCTTGGGGAACTTCAATGCTGCAGAAATGTTTTGGTAGCCAACATTTCTAAAAACCTGCCTTTTCTTTGTCATAATGCGGTATTGTGTGTAGATTGATGAGGAAAAAAATATTAATCAATTTTAGAATAAGGCTGTAGCGTAACAAAATGTGGAAAAAGTCAAGGGGTCTGAATCCTTCCCGAATGCACTGGATGTTTCTGCTTATCATTTCCGACATTTTGGTAGGCTATTTGTTAGTCAACAATATAATTAGATGCATGAAGCTTATCTTCTGTTGTTATGTTGTCCAATAAAATGAAATAAGCCCTTGCTCACCCGAATGTCTTAAATCGAATGAATTAATGTTTCAATTTAGTTGAAATCGGTAAAGCTTTCTCTGTCATCCCTGCTTCTTCTGCGGAGCAAAGACATTTAGGGACCGGGGAGAAAATGCAATGAAATAAAGAAAATACGGGAAATATTTTCTGTGCAGAATGTCCAAAAGACATCAGTTTAACCGTTGTAAGGACATAGAAAGCTGTGAAAACAACCCAACATGTTTCTGATCAGATTTCAGTTCGACTTGGATGCATATTTTATGAGGTTGAAATACTATCAGCTTTTGTGGTGCTGGTAAAGATAGCACCTTTACAGACAGTCCCTAACTGTGCATTCACGTTCTCTCAAGATGCTGAAAGAAATAAATCATATTTCTCCACTCCTGTTCCCGATTCAAAATTTAGCCTATGTTTGGTGTACCATTTTACTGAAAGAAATGTTTAGTTCTGCAGGAGTGAATATTATGGCTATGTGAGAGGTTATAGAGCTTCAGTCAGTGTCCAGATTTCAGTTTCCATTCAACCCATCTGTTCAGTACAGTTCCCTTGACGTGTCATAGGCCTATTTGAAGTCCCCGTCTTGTGTCTGTCTAATTTGTTTATTGCCTCACAATCACCACACATAACACTGCTGTCATCCTCTTTTACCACTTCACCAAATCCTTCCCAAACATGACCTTTCTGGCCCCTCCTTGTCATTATTTAAACTCTCCATTTCGCAGCTTTCCTCTTAAATTCCGACATTGTCCTTTTTGCCTGTGTGGATCGATGTTAACTTTTTCTGCCTGTTCCCTAAAGCATTTGGTAATTGGTGTGTAGGCTATTTGGTGCGCGTACAGATAGGCCCTAACGTAGGCTTATGCGCTAATGCCAGATAACAATAATGAATTAAAAACTTCAATGAGGCCAATAGATGTAAATTGCACAAGAATGATATATTTATGGATTTTTAAGGTATTGCTCTCTCCCTATGGCTATTTCATATAGAGGGTAACCTACTGGTCATATAATGTTTGTGTTAGAGACTCCTCTGTCTGATCCGAAATCCCGCAACTGTGGCCTTCGACTGATTCATGTAAACGTCCGAAATTAGATTTTTCCCTCAGCCTCCTTATGTGCTCTTAGCAAATTGTCTGACTTGCTGTCTAACTATGCTCAATACAAATGATTATTAGTGGAGATCTTAATCTGGATTGGTTGATGGCAGATAGGCATCTGATAGGCTGAAAGATATTGGTACAGAGCTAAATGTAACTCAGCTAAATAACACCCTGAAAAATCACTCTCTTATTCTAACAAATTCCCCTCATAAGTTTACAGCCAAATGGGATATTTGCTAATGAGTTCAGTGACCATTGTCCAATTGCCTGCATAAGAGATGTTAAATGACCTAAATCTTGCTCACACATTGTTACGAAAATAAATTATAGTCATTTTAATGAGCTGTTTTTTTGTTGTCTGATCTGGGGTTGAGCGACTGGCGGGTTGTGTAAACTATCACTGACTCGGATCAGGCCCTTAATTGCTTTATTTCCCTGTTTAACTGCAGATTAACATACGATAAAAGGCTAATCTAATGCTTGGTTCATGTATGAACTGACTGAGAAATTACAGGAAAGAAATGTATCTGACGGATTCTATGTCTGATTGGCAGACATTTGAGAAAATAGATGTCTGTCTCTGGTTAAAAAAGCAAAATCAACATATTTATTGAATTGTGTATTGAGAGTGGTGGTAATCCAGCTAACTTCTGGAAAGTGGTCAAATGTTTGAAACAAAACTCGTTGCCCCAGCAGGTTTTTACAGCCTCTGATCCCATACTAGACAAAATGGACATTTGTAAGAACCATTTTGCTTCAGCTGGCCGGCTGCCTGTTTGAAAGGATAGTCTCTGAAAGTAATCTCATTCCATTAGAGGGAATCCTTTGGTCACGTTAGAACAGATTGTAGACAACGACGCTCTAACAGACTCACATCCTTTATTTTCATTTCAACCATTTGATGTCTGCGATGTATTTAAGTGACTCGCTAAAGATCGATGTAAAAAAGAAAATCCACAGGGCTTGATCCACTTGACCTCTTCTTACTACAGCTCTCTGCCCCTCTCATTGCTGAACCTTTAACCGGGATTTTTAACCCGACTTGCTACTGGCACAAGTCCTCCCAGTACATAAAGGGCGGAGATCCTTCTTACTTACATAATTACCGCCCAATCTCCAAGTGATCTTGCCTAGCCAAGGTACTAGAACTCCCAGCTAAGAACTATTTGAACTACTCACTCTATTGTAAATATGCACCCATCTGGTTTTAGATCTGGAAATAGCACTGTTTCAGCCACCATGCTTCTTTAAGATGACGTGTTCAATTGCCTAAATATTTTGCAGACCTATTTATAGTCCTTTCCAAGGCATTCAACACCGTTGAGTATTCCCTGCCCACTCAACACCGTTGAGTATTCCATGCCCATTCAACATCATTGAGTATTCGCTGCCCACTCAACAACGTTGAGTATTCCCTGCCCATTCAACACCGTTGAGTATTCCCTACCAATTCAACACCGTTGAGTATTCCCTGCCCATTCAACATCGTTGAGTATTCCCTGCCCATTCAACACCGTTGAGTATTCCCTGCCCATTCAACACCGTTGAGTATTCCCTGCCCATTCAACATCGATGAGTATTCCCTGCCCATTCAACACCGTTGAGTATTCCCTACCAATTCAACACCGTTGAGTATTCCCTGCCCATTCAACATCGTTGAGTATTCCCTGCCCATTCAACACAGTTGAGTATTCCCTGCCTATTCAACATCGTTGAGTATTACCCTGCCCATTCAACACCGTTGAGTATTCCCTGCCCATTCAACAACGTTGAGTATTCCCTGCCCATTCAACACTGTTGAGTATTCCCTACCAATTCAACACCGTTGAGTATTCCCTGCCCATTCAACATCGTTGAGTATTCCCTGCCCATTCAACACCGTTGAGTATTCCTTACCAATTCAACAACGTTGAGTATTCCCTGCCCATTCAACACCGTTGAGTATTCCCTACCAATTCAACACCGTTGAGTATTCCCTGCCCATTCAACACCGTTGAGTATTCCCTGCCCATTCAACAACTGTCTGAAATGGGCCTGCACAAGGAGTCTTGCAAACGGTTTAAGAGCTATCTGACAGACAGTGCACAATGTGTGCTTTCTGATGGTGTAAAGTCTAGTTTCCTCAATATTAGGAAAGGTGTACTGGGGTCAGTATTGGGACCTGTTCTCTTTACTATTTCTATAAGTAATATTGGTCTATGTATTAAATCCTGTAATATTCATCTGTATGCAGACGATACGGTCATGTACGCCATTGCAACGACTGTTGACCAAGCTATGTTCGAGCTGCAATCTGATTTTGTTGCATTACAGAAAGCCCTTGTTGATTTTGAACTTGTACTTAATGCGGGCAAAAACAAAATATACAGTGAGGCAAAAAAGTATTTAGTCAGCCACCAATTGTGCAAGTTCTCTCACTTAAAAAGATGAGAGAGGCCTGTAATTTTTTATCATAGGTACACTTCAACTATGACAGACAAAAGGAGGAAAGAAAATCCAGAAAATCACATTGTAGGATTTTTAATGAATTTATTTGCAAATTATGGTGGAAAATAAGTATTTGGTTACATACAAACAAGCAAGATTTCTGGCTCTCACAGACCTGTAACTTCTTCTTTAAGAGGCTCCTCTGTCCTCCACTCGTTACCTGTATTAATGGCACCTGTTTGAACTTGTTATCAGTATAAAAGACACCTGTCCACAACCTCAAACAGTCACACTCCAAACTCCACTATGGCCAAGACCAAAGAGCTGTCAAAGGACACCAGAAACAAAATTGTAGACCTGCACCAGGTTGGGAAGACTGAATCTGCAATAGGTAAGCAGCTTGGTTTGAAGAAATCAACTGTGGGAGCAATTATTAGAAATGGAAGACATACAAGACCACTGATAATCTTCCTCGATCTGGGGCTCCACGCAAGATCTCACCCGTGGGGTCAAAATGATCACAAGAACGGTGAGCAAAAATCCCAGAACCACACGGGGACCTAGTGAATGACCTGCAGAGAGCTGGGACCAAAGTAACAAAGCCTACCATCAGTAACACACTACGACGCCAGGGACTCCAAATCCTGCAGTGCCAGACGTGTCCCCCTGCTTAAGCCAGTACATGTTCAGGCCCGTCTAAAGTTAGCTAGAGAGCATTTGGATGATCCAGATGAGGATTGGGAGAATGTCATATGGTCAGATGAAACCAAAATAGAACTTTTTGGTAAAAACTCAACTCGTCGTGTTTGGAGGACAAAGAATGCTGAGTTGCATCCAAAGAACACCATACCTACTGTGAAGCATGGGGGTGGAAACATCATGCTTTGGGGCTGTTTTTCTGCAAAGGGACCAGGACGACTGATCCGTGTAAAGGAAAGAATGAATGGGGCCATGTATCGAGAGATTTTGAGTGAAAACCTCCTTCCATCAGCAAGGGCATTGAAGATGAAACGTGGCTGGGTCTTTAAGCATGACAATGATCCCAAACACTCCGCCTGCAACGCAGGAGTGCCTTCAGAAGAAGCATTTCAAGGTCCTGGAGTGGCCTAGCCAGTCTCCAGATCTCAACCCCATAGAAAATCTTTGGAGGGAGTTGAAAGTCCGTGTTGCCCAGTGACAGCCCCAAAACATCACTGCTCTAGAGGAGATCTGCATGGAGGAATGGGCCAAAATACCAGCAACAGTGTGTGAAAACCTTGTGAAGACTTACAGAAAACGTTTGACCTCTGTCATTGCCAACAAAGGGTATATAACAAAGTATTGAGATAAACTTTTGTTATTGACCAAATACTTATTTTCCACCATAATTTGCAAATAAATTCATAAAAAATCCTACAATGTGATTTTCTGGATTTTGTTTCCTCATTTTGTCTGTCATAGTTGAAGTGTACCTATGATGAAAATTACAGGCCTCTCTCATCTTTTTAAATTGGAGAACTTGCACAATTGGTGGCTGACTAAATACTTTTTTGCCCCACTGTATGTAGTTGTCTCAATTTCTCAGATGGCCTACATATTCACTCATCGGATGGCTCTCTCATCGAGCGGGTTCCCACCTATACAGTTATCTGGGCAATTGGATTGATAGAAGATCTAACGTTTAAAAAACCTACTGATGAGCTACTTAAAAAGCTAAGTGGGCTTCTTTTTTTGTTGTTGAAATACTGTGTATCTTGCCTCTCCACGAACATCAGGAAGCAGATTCTGCAGTCAACTTTCCTGCCAGTTCTTGACTATGGTGGCACCATTTAACCGAATGCAGCAGCCACTACTCTTAAACCATTGGATGCCGTCTACCATAGCACCCTTCACTTCCTTACATTTGGCAGTTTTACTAGTCGTCACAGCATCCTGTATCAGAAGGTCGGCTAGACCTCACAGAAGCCTAGTAGATCACCTCATGACTCCCTTCTTGTTAAGAAAACTCTGATCCACAGGCTTTCACTTCCTGGTTGAAATATAAAAAACGAGATACCAAAACCCCACACACAGGGTTGGTTAACTCTTGAGGTCCCGCTTGTCTCCGGAAAGTTAGGTAAATCTGCCTTTAGTTTTAAACACACCACAGTTACGGAATGCTTTACAAAACAATTTACACTTGGATTCCCTGGTGCCGATAAGGCAGTTTAAAACTCTGTTGCTAAATGAGTTTACTGAAGTGTGCAGTTGTTTCAATTTACTATCAGAGCTTGTTTTAATATCCTGATGTGATGTATGTATAGCTGTCTTGCAGTTTTTATATTTTTGCTGTTGTGTTGATGGAATTTTTGTCCTCAGGGCACCATTGCAAATTAGACACTGGTCTCAATTTAGCTCCCCCTGAATAAATACAAGTAAATAAATATATCTCCCTGTCTCTCTACCTCTCTCTCTCTCTAACCCTCTCTCTCTCTCTCTAACCCTCTCTCTCTCTCTCTCTCTCTCTCTCTCTCTCTCTCTCTCTCTCTAACCCTCTCTCTCTCTAACTCTCTCTCTCTCTCTAACCCTCTCTCTCTAACCCTCTCTCTCTCTCTCTCTCTCTCTCTCTCTCTCTCCCTCTTTTCCCCTCTCAGCTACTCCTCTACCTCTCCAGCGTTGCCTCCTAGATTGCAGATTACATTTCACACACTCAGAGGAAAAGAGGAAATGGACACTCTTCCCATCAGGCAAAGGGGTAGGGCTGGGGCCACTCTCAGACCGTACTGACGGATGAATGGACAGACAGACGGGCATAGGGAGACATCCTGAAAGCACTGGCCTGAGACACAAAGACAAAACCTCTGAAGGACGAAACCTCAAGAAGCTTATTTCCTTGTCATCAGACAACCCTGGGGTCTCTGGGACACATGGATCTAACTATCTCACAGGTTTATTTTTGGGAATTGTTTTTGGGGAGTAAAAATGTTTGACCATTAAAAATCATATTTTCCTTAACCCCTAAACCTAACCCTTATGCCAAAAACCATCAACCTAACCCTGACCTTAACCCTAAATCCCTAAACATAACCCTTAAGCTTAAAACAGCATTTGAACAAATTCAGGACAGACTTTTCAAAAAAACGTTCTTCTTTTCCTACCTTGTCAGGACATTGGGGTGCTGATAAGGTAGGAAAACAAGTACACACATACACACACCCACACACACTCAAGCCCTGATTGCAGCCGGTTTATTTTGGTGTCTGCCCTCCTGTTTATGCCCTTGGCCCGGAGTCGCTGATCATTTTTGTGCTCCTTTGCTTAATGAGGGCTGGCACTTGGCTGTTCTCCCTCTCTCACTACTCCCTCCTACCCTTCTCACTCTTCCTACCTCCTCCTCCCTTCTCCACTCTCCCCCACCGCTCTCTTCCTCTCTCCTTTACACCCTCGTCCGCCGTTGCCCTCAGCCTCCCTCCTCGGCCCCTCTCCCTCTCTCCCTTCCTCCATCCACCCAGTCTCCCTTCCCCCTCTCCCTCCATCCTCTCCCCTTGGCTAGGTAACCTCTCGTCGCTGCAGCGTAGTCAAGTTGGCTGGACGTGCCCAGAGAGACCTCTGAACTACCTCTATAGTCCACCCCAGCTCTGCCCTGTTCAGCCAGGCCTAAAGATGCTGAGACCAGCGCTATAACCCCAACACACTAATACTGTTCTCACCCCACTGCGCCTGGCACACCCACAGGCGGAGAGAGGGAGGGAGGAAACACATAGACCAAGCCTGTTGCGCTATCGCCCTGTTTCACTCCATTTTAGAGTGATTTTCATGCGTTTTCGAACCAACTGAACACAACCCGGGTGGTCTCTGTGATTTACCTTAACCTGTCTTGGCCTGCGCTTCAGTGGTTTGGAAACCGCTGTGGCTAACTACCTACAGAGTTCTCTATTCATGCTGTTAGTGGCTCCTGAATGTGTCTGAATGGACAGGAGGAGAGAGGGAGGAGAGAGAGACGGATGGGGAAGAGGAGAGTGAGGCAATGATTCATGCGAGCAGTACATAAAGGAGGTTAGAGTCGGGCTGGGGGAAACAGGGGGAGGAGGGAAGGGGGAAGGGGTGAGGGGAGGTCAGCAATACCAGGCAGGGTGAAATTGAAACATTGTGTGGTTGACTAGGAGGGGAGGAGGAGGGGAGAAAAAACGAGGAGACGAGTGGGAGAGGAGGGTGGAGAGAGCGAGGGAAGGGGAGGAAGAGGTAATGTCGGAGGAAGGTGTGGTAGAGGGGGAGGAGAAGATTAGGGGGAGAGGAGAAGAGGGTGGATGAGGAATAGGGAAATAGGAGGAGGGGTAAGAGAAGGGAGGGAGGAAAAGAGGGGGTGAGGAGGAGGGGGAAGACCTAGAGGGCTCTCTCTGCTGCAGATACATCTGGAGCTAAGGATGGCCACGGCGAGGACATCCCACAGGGCAGTGGGGGCAGGAGAACACACACATATGGCATGTACACAACCATACCCACGTGCACGTTCAGACAGGTGCGCAAACATCAAGCCAAGCCCGCTGTGCGCTGAGTGCCACGTTGATTGCAGTATAGTGTGTGGTCCTTTCAGCCTTTGTCTAGTGTGTCGGCGTTTCAGTGAATGTGGACACATGCGTGTGTGCACGAGAGCTGTTGAGAGGGCTTGAGAGGCTGCGTGCAGCCAGCCAGCCGGCCAGCTGAGCCAGCCAAGCCAAAGAGGTGAACAGTGATTTCCTGTCCCCAGCCGACTCAGTCAGATAGGCTTCTCATTGACTGGATTGGCCCTCTTCTCCTTTCCTCCTCTCCTTTCCTCCTCTCTTCCTCTCCTCTTTTCCTGGCCCTGGTGTGCTGCGATGTCTCTCATAATCACACTGTAATATGTCTCTGCCAGTCAGAGAGAGAGCTAAATGACATACACAACGACAAAATCGCACGGCTAAGCGTTATTTCTGAACGGTTAAGTTAAGGGGTAAGGTTTGGGATAGGGCTCAATTATTTTTTTTTAACAAGTGTCTATGTCTGGGATTGAACACACAACCCTCGGAGCTGGAGCTCGGGGCTTACACCCATCCGCCACCCCCATCTAAATTGCCCTAGCAAAACCCAAGCCTAGCAAAAGTCTACTTGATGGTCTACTTGATGGTAATAGGGCTCACCATTGCCCCTAGTGGCCGGTTTTGAAGGCATCTCCTGACGCACTGAGTACCTGGACGGACGTCAGATTTCAAAGTGGTTCTTGAGCGACCTGGCTGTACACAGAACCCTTACTGGCTGAATGGAAACATGCAAATGTCCAAAAGCAGTGCACTACGTAGAATAGTATGCCATTTCAAATGCACTCATCACCCGTCATCACCATAGACTCTCTCCCATCATCATACTTAGCCTATCATGGCTCTCATAATGAAGAGAGCGCTCATGCTAGCTACAGTACTATCATCAGACAGACATAGCTTGTCATCACTCATATATTGAAAAAAGAGTACCATGGCCTGTTGCTAATCGGAGAGAACATTGAAGGGAGGTTAGTCAAACAGAGAGGGTCACAGAGAGGGTCACAGAGAGGGTCGAATTGTATGATGCATGATTAATCCCATGGATGACAGCATGTGCATCTACGAGGCACACAAACACACACACTCATCACATCAACTTGAACTATGATTCACCAAACCCAACCATTTGTCTTGATGAGGTACTCTCATCTCAGACTGGGACAGGTTGTGTGTGATGTAGATTTTCAAAAACAGATTTTGCTAAACGGATGCAGCACGAGTAGACATACAGTGGGGCAAAAAAGTATTTAGTCAGCCACCAATTGTGCAAGTTCTCTCACTTAAAAAGATGAAAGAGGCCTGTAATTTTCATCATAGGTACACTTCAACTATGACAGACAAAATGAGGAAAAAAAAAATCCAGAAAATCACATTGTAGGATTTTTAATGAATTTATTTGCAAATTATGGTGGAAAATAAGTATTTGGTCACATACAAACAAGCAAGATTTCTGGCTCTCACAGACCTGTAACTTCTTCTTTAAGAGGCTCCTCTGTCCTCCACTCATTACCTGTATTAATGGCACCTGTTTGAACTTGTTATCAGTATAAAAGACACCTGTCCACAACCTCAAACAGTCACACTCCAAACTCCACTATGGCCAAGACCAAAGAGCTGTCAAAGGACACCAGAAACAAAATTGTAGACCTGCACCAGGTTGGGAAGACTGAATCTGCAATAGGTAAGCAGCTTGGTTTGAAGAAATCAACTGTGGGAGCAATTATTAGGAAATGGAAGACATACAAGACCACTGATAATCTTCCTCGATCTGGGGCTCCACGCAAGAACTCACCCCGTGGGGTCAAAATGATCACAAGAACGGTGAGCAAAATCCCAGAACCACACGGGGACCTAGTGAATGACCTGCAGAGAGCTGGGACCAAAGTAACAAAGCCTACCATCAGTAACACACTACGCCGCCAGGGACTCAAATCCTGCAGTGCCAGACGTGTCCCCCTGCTTAAGCCAGTACATGTTCAGGCCCGTCTGAAGTTTGCTAGAGAGCATTTGGATGATCCAGATGAGGATTGGGAGAATGTCATATGGTCAGATGAAACCAAAATAGAACTTTTTGGTAAAAACTCAACTCGTCGTGTTTGTAGGACAAAGAATGCTGAGTTGCATCCAAAGAACACCATACCTACTGTGAAGCATGGGGGTGGAAACATCATGCTTTGGGGCTGTTTTTCTGCAAAGGGACCAGGACGACTGATCCGTAAAGGAAAGAATGAATGGGGCCATGTATCGTGAGATTTTGAGTGAAAGCCTCCTTCCATCAGCAAGGGCATTGAAGATGAAACGTGGCTGGGTCTTTCAGCATGACAATGATCCCAAACACACCGCCCGGCAACCTAATGAGTGGCTTCTGTAAGAAGCATTTCAAGGTCCTGGAGTGGCCTAGCCAGTCTCCAGATCTCAACCCCATAGAAAATCTTTGGAGGGAGTTGAAAGTCCGTGTTGCCCAGCGACAGCCCCAAAACATCACTGCTCTAGAGGAGATCTGCATGGAGGAATGGGCCAAAATACCAGCAACAGTGTGTGAAAACCTTGTGAAGACTTACAGAAAACGTTTGACCTCTGTCATTGCCAACAAAGGGTATATAACAAAGTATTGAGATACACTTTTGTTATTGACCAAATACTTATTTTCTACCATAATTTGCAAATAAATAAATTAAAAATCCTACAATGTGATTTTCTGGATTTCTTTTTCTAATTTCGTCTGTCATAGTTGAAGTGTACCTATGATGAAAATTACAGGCCTCTCTCATCTTTTTAAGTTGGAGAACTTGCACAATTGGTGGCTGACTAAATACTTTTTTGCCCCACTGTATGAGTAGGAGGATTGTATATTGTCATCATTTCTCTTTGGGCATTACTGCTGTGGATGTCTGGACATGTGATGATAAACTGTAGCCACTGTGAAGCACGGTAGCTAGTCTAGTCTTTAGTTTGTGTAGCAACCACCTTAATTCCATTTTTAAGTAGAGCTGTAACACATACTTGCTAGTCTCTCTGAGCTGCTGGGTTGGCTATTAAATACTGTCTGCTGGCCTATAAGCTGCTGGGTTGGCTATTAAATACTGGCTGCTGGCCTATAAGCTGCTGGGTTGGCTATTAAATACTGACTGCTGGCCTATAAGCTTCTGGGTTGGCTATTAAATACTGTCTGCTGGCCTATAAGCTTCTGGGTTGGCTATTAAATACTGGCTGCTGGCCTATAAGCTGCTGGGTTGGCTATTAAATACTGGCTGCTGGCCTATAAGCTGCTGGGTTGGCTATTAAATACTGGCTGCTGGCCTATAAACTGCTGGGTTGGCTATTAAATACTGTCTGCTGGCCTATAAACTGCTGGGTTGGCTATTAAAAACTGTCTGCTGGCCTATAAGCTGGTGGGTTGGCTATTAAATACTGTCTGCTGGCCTATAAACTGCTGGGTTGGCTATTAAATACTGTCTGCTGGCCTATAAGCTGCTGGGTTGGCTATTAAATAGTGTCTGCTGGCCTATAAACTGCTGGGTTGGCTATTAAATACTGTCTGCTGGCCTATAAACTGCTGGGTTGGCTATTAAATACTGGCTGCTGGCCTATAAGCTGGTGGGTTGGCTATTAAATACTGGCTGCTGGCCTATAAACTGCTGGGTTGGCTATTAAATACTGGCTGCTGGCCTATAAGCTGCTGGGTTGGCTATTAAATACTGTCTGCTGGCCTATAAGATGGTGGGTTGGCTATTAAATACTGGCTGCTGGCCTATAAGCTGCTGGGTTGGCTATTAAATACTGTCTGCTGGCCTATAAGCTGCTGGGTTGGCTATTAAATACTGGCTGCTGGCCTATAAGCTGCTGGGTTGGCTATTAAATACTGGCTGCTGGCCTATAAACTGCTGGGTTGGCTATTAAATACTGGCTGCTGGCCTATAAGCTGGTGGGTTGGCTATTAAATACTGGCTGCTGGCCTATAAGCTGGTGGGTTGGCTATTAAATACTGGCTGCTGGCCTATAAGCTGGTGGGTTGGCTATTAAATACTGGCTGTTGGCCTATAAACTGCTGGGTTGGCTATTAAATACTGGCTGCTGGCCTATAAGCTGCTGGGTTGGCTATTAAATACTGTCTGCTGGCCTATAAGATGGTGGGTTGGCTATTAAATACTGGCTGCTGGCCTATAAGCTGCTGGGTTGGCTATTAAATACTGGCTGCTGGCCTGTAAGCTGCTGGGTTGGCTATTAAATACTGGCTGCTGGCCTATAAGCTGCTGGGTTGGCTATTAAATACTGGCTGCTGGCCTATAAGCTGGTGGGTTGGCTATTAAATACTGGCTGCTGGCCTATAAGCTGCTGGGTTGGCTATTAAATACTGGCTGCTGGCCTATAAGCTGCTGGGTTGGCTATTAAATACTGGCTGCTGGCCTATAAGCTGCTGGGTTGGCTATTAAATACTGGCTGCTGGCCTATAAGCTGCTGGGTTGGCTATTAAATACTGACTGCTGGCCTATAAGCTTCTGGGTTGGCTATTAAATACTGTCTGCTGGCCTATAAGCTGCTGGGTTGGCTATTAAATACTGGCTGCTGGCCTATAAGCTGCTGGGTTGGCTATTAAATACTGGCTGCTGGCCTAGAAACTGCTGGGTTGGCTATTAAATACTGTCTGCTGGCCTATAAACTGCTGGGTTGGCTATTAAATACTGTCTGCTGGCCTATAAGCTGGTGGGTTGGCTATTAAATACTGTCTGCTGGCCTATAAACTGCTGGGTTGGCTATTAAATACTGTCTGCTGGCCTATAAGCTGGTGGGTTGGCTATTAAATACTGGCTGTTGGCCTATAAACTGCTGGGTTGGCTATTAAATACTGGCTGCTGGCCTATAAGCTGCTGGGTTGGCTATTAAATACTGTCTGCTGGCCTATAAGATGGTGGGTTGGCTATTAAATACTGGCTGCTGGCCTATAAGCTGCTGGGTTGGCTATTAAATACTGGCTGCTGGCCTGTAAGCTGCTGGGTTGGCTATTAAATACTGGCTGCTGGCCTATAAGCTGCTGGGTTGGCTATTAAATACTGGCTGCTGGCCTATAAGCTGGTGGGTTGGCTATTAAATACTGGCTGCTGGCCTATAAGCTGCTGGGTTGGCTATTAAATACTGGCTGCTGGCCTATAAGCTGCTGGGTTGGCTATTAAATACTGGCTGCTGGCCTATAAGCTGCTGGGTTGGCTATTAAATACTGGCTGCTGGCCTATAAGCTGCTGGGTTGGCTATTAAATACTGACTGCTGGCCTATAAGCTTCTGGGTTGGCTATTAAATACTGTCTGCTGGCCTATAAGCTGCTGGGTTGGCTATTAAATACTGGCTGCTGGCCTATAAGCTGCTGGGTTGGCTATTAAATACTGGCTGCTGGCCTAGAAACTGCTGGGTTGGCTATTAAATACTGTCTGCTGGCCTATAAACTGCTGGGTTGGCTATTAAATACTGTCTGCTGGCCTATAAGCTGGTGGGTTGGCTATTAAATACTGTCTGCTGGCCTATAAACTGCTGGGTTGGCTATTAAATACTGTCTGCTGGCCTATAAGCTGCTGGGTTGGCTATTAAATAGTGTCTGCTGGCTTATAAACTGCTGGGTTGGCTATTAAATACTGTCTGCTGGCCTATAAACTGCTGGGTTGGCTATTAAATACTGGCTGCTGGCCTATAAACTGCTGGGTTGGCTATTAAATACTGGCTGCTGGCCTATAAGCTGCTGGGTTGGCTATTAAATACTGGCTGCTGGCCTATAAGCTGCTGGGTTGGCTATTAAATACTGACTGCTGGCCTATAAGCTTCTGGGTTGGCTATTAAATACTGGCTGCTGGCCTATAAGCTGCTGGGTTGGCTATTAAATACTGGCTGCTGGCCTATAAGCTGCTGGGTTGGCTATTAAATACTGGCTGCTGGCCTATAAACTGCTGGGTTGGCTATTAAATACTGTCTGCTGGTCTATAAACTGCTGGGTCGGCTATTTAAAACTGTGTGCTGGCCTATAAGCTGCTGGGTTGGCTATTAAATACCTGGCTGCTGGCCTATAAACTGCTGGGTTGGCTATTAAATACGTGACTGCTGGCCTATAAGCTGCTGGGTTGGCTATTAAATAGTGTGCTGGCCATATAAGCTGGGTTGGCTATTAAATACTGGCTGCTGGCCTATAAGCTGCTGGGTTGGCTATTAAATACTGCTGCTGGCCTATAAAGCTGCTGGGTTGGCTATTAAATACTGTCTGCTGGTCTATAAACCGCTGCTGTCTGGGTGCTGTGTGCTGGCCTATAAGCTGGTGGGTTGGCTATTAATACTGTTGGCCAAGCTGCTGGCTATTAAATACTGTCTGCTGGCCTATAAGCTGCTGGGTTGGCTATTAAATAGTGTCTGCTGGCCTATAAACTGCTGGGTTGGCTATTAAATACTGCCTGCTGGCCTATAAACTGCTGGGTTGGCTATTAAATACTGGCTGCTGGCCTATAAGCTGGTGGGTTGGCTATTAAATACTGGCTGTTGGCCTATAAACTGCTGGGTTGGCTATTAAATACTGGCTGCTGGCCTATAAGCTGCTGGGTTGGCTATTAAATACTGTCTGCTGGCCTATAAGATGGTGGGTTGGCTATTAAATACTGGCTGCTGGCCTATAAGCTGCTGGGTTGGCTATTAAATACTGTCTGCTGGCCTATAAGCTGCTGGGTTGGCTATTAAATACTGGCTGCTGGCCTATAAGCTGCTGGGTTGGCTATTAAATACTGGCTGCTGGCCTATAAACTGCTGGGTTGGCTATTAAATACTGGCTGCTGGCCTATAAGCTGGTGGGTTGGCTATTAAATACTGGCTGCTGGCCTATAAGCTGGTGGGTTGGCTATTAAATACTGGCTGCTGGCCTATAAGCTGGTGGGTTGGCTATTAAATACTGGCTGTTGGCCTATAAACTGCTGGGTTGGCTATTAAATACTGGCTGCTGGCCTATAAGCTGCTGGGTTGGCTATTAAATACTGGCTGCTGGCCTATAAGATGGTGGGTTGGCTATTAAATACTGGCTGCTGGCCTATAAGCTGCTGGGTTAGCTATTAAATACTGGCTGCTGGCCTGTAAGCTGCTGGGTTGGCTATTAAATACTGGCTGCTGGCCTATAAGCTGCTGGGTTGGCTATTAAATACTGGCTGCTGGCCTATAAGCTGGTGGGTTGGCTATTAAATACTGGCTGCTGGCCTATAAGCTGCTGGGGTGGCTATTAAATACTGGCTGCTGGCCTATAAGCTGGTGGGTTGGCTATTAAATACTGGCTGCTGGCCTATAAGCTGGTGGGTTGGCTATTAAATACTGGCTGCTGGCCTATAAGCTGGTGGGTTGGCTATTAAATACTGGCTGCTGGCCTATAAGCTGCTGGGTTGGCTATTAAATACTGGCTGCTTGCCTATAAGCTGGTGGGTTGGCTATTAAATACTGGCTGCTGGCCTATAAACTGCTGGGTTGGCTATTAAATACTGGCTGCTGGCCTATAAACTGGTGGGTTGGCTATTAAATACTGGCTGCTGGCCTATAAACTGCTGGGTTGGCTATTAAAGACTGTCTGCTGGCCTATAAGCTGGTGGGTTGGCTATTAAATACTGGCTGCTGGCCTATAAGCTGCTGGGTTGGCTATTAAATACTGTCTGCTGGCCTATAAACTGCTGGGTTGGCTATTAAATACTGTCTGCTGGCCTATAAGCTGCTGGGTTGGCTATTAAATAGTGTCTGCTGGCCTATAAACTGCTGGGTTGGCTATTAAATACTGCCTGCTGGCCTATAAACTGCTGGGTTGGCTATTAAATACTGGCTGCTGGCCTATAAGCTGGTGGGTTGGCTATTAAATACTGGCTGCTGGCCTATAAACTGCTGGGTTGGCTATTAAATACTGGCTGCTGGCCTATAAGCTGCTGGGTTGGCTATTAAATACTGTCTGCTGGCCTATAAGATGGTGGGTTGGCTATTAAATACTGGCTGCTGGCCTATAAGCTGCTGGGTTGGCTATTAAATACTGTCTGCTGGCCTATAAGCTGCTGGGTTGGCTATTAAATACTGGCTGCTGGCCTATAAGCTGCTGGGTTGGCTATTAAATACTGGCTGCTGGCCTATAAACCTGCTGGGTTGGCTATTAAATACTGGCTGCTGGCCTATAAGCTGGTGGGTTGGCTATTAAATACTGGCTGCTGGCCTATAAGCTGGTGGGTTGGCTATTAAATACTGGCTGCTGGCCTATAAGCTGGTGGGTTGGCTATTAAATACTGGCTGTTGGCCTATAAACTGCTGGGTTGGCTATTAAATACTGGCTGCTGGCCTATAAGCTGCTGGGTTGGCTATTAAATACTGGCTGCTGGCCTATAAGATGGTGGGTTGGCTATTAAATACTGGCTGCTGGCCTATAAGCTGCTGGGTTAGCTATTAAATACTGGCTGCTGGCCTGTAAGCTGCTGGGTTGGCTATTAAATACTGGCTGCTGGCCTATAAGCTGCTGGGTTGGCTATTAAATACTGGCTGCTGGCCTATAAGCTGCTGGGTTGGCTATTAAATACTGGCTGCTGGCCTATAAGCTGGTGGGTTGGCTATTAAATACTGGCTGCTGGCCTATAAGCTGGTGGGTTGGCTATTAAATACTGGCTGCTGGCCTATAAGCTGGTGGGTTGGCTATTAAATACTGGCTGCTGGCCTATAAGCTGCTGGGTTGGCTATTAAATACTGGCTGCTTGCCTATAAGCTGGTGGGTTGGCTATTAAATACTGGCTGCTGGCCTATAAACTGCTGGGTTGGCTATTAAATACTGGCTGCTGGCCTATAAACTGGTGGGTTGGCTATTAAATACTGGCTGCTGGCCTATAAACTGCTGGGTTGGCTATTAAAGACTGTCTGCTGGCCTATAAGCTGGTGGGTTGGCTATTAAATACTGGCTGCTGGCCTATAAGCTGCTGGGTTGGCTATTAAATACTGGCTGCTGGCCTATAAGCTGCTGGGTTGGCTATTAAAGAATAGCTGCTGGCCTATGAACTGCTGGGTTAACTATTAAAGACTAGCTGATGGCCTATGAGCTGCTGGGTTAACTATTAAAGACTAGCTGCTGGTCTATGAGCTGCTGGGTTAACTATTAAAGACTAGCTGCTGGTCTATGAGCTGCTGGGTTAACTATTAAAGACTAACTGTTGGCCTATGAGCTGCTGGGTTAACTATTAAAGACTAGCTGCTGGTCTATGAGCTGCTGGGTTGGCTATTAAAGACTAACTGTTGGCCTATGAACTGCTGGGTTGGCTATTAAATACTGGCTGCTGGCCTATAAACTGCTGGGTTGGCTATTAAATACTGTCTGCTGGCCTATAAACTGCTGGGTTGGCTATTAAAAACTGTCTGCTGGCCTATAAGCTTGTGGGTTGGTTATTAAATACTGTCTGCTGGCCTATAAACTGCTGGGTGTGCTATTAAATACTGGCTGCTGGCCTATAAGCTGGTGGGTTGGCTATTAAATACTGGCTGTTGGCCTATAAACTGCTGGGTTGGCTATTAAATACTGTCTGCTGGCCTATAAGCTGCTGGGTTGGCTATTAAATACTGGCTGCTGGCCTATAAGCTGCTGGGTTGGCTATTAAATACTGGCTGCTGGCCTATAAGCTGCTGGGTTGGCTATTAAATACTGGCTGCTGGCCTATAAGCTGCTGGGTTGGCTATTAAATACTGGCTGCTGGCCTATAAGCTGGTGGGTTGGCTATTAAATACTGGCTGCTGGCCTATAAGCTGCTGGGTTGGCTATTAAATACTGCCTGCTGGCCTATAAGCTGGTGGGTTGGCTATTAAATACTGGCTGCTGGCCTATAAGCTGGTGGGTTGGCTATTAAATACTGGCTGCTGGCCTATAAGCTGCTGGGTTGGCTATTAAATACTGGCTGCTGGCCTATAAGCTGCTGGGTTGGCTATTAAATACTGGCTGCTTGCCTATAAGCTGCTGGGTTAACTATTAAAGACTAGCTGCTGGTCTATGAGCTGCTGGGTTAACTATTAAAGACTAACTGTTGGCCTATGAGCTGCTGGGTTAACTATTAAAGACTAGCTGCTGGTCTATGAGCTGCTGGGTTGGCTATTAAAGACTAACTGTTGGCCTATGAACTGCTGGGTTAACTATTAAGATTAAAGACTAGCTGCTGACCTATGAGCAGCTGGGTTGGCTATTAAAGACTAGATGCTGGCCTATAAGCTGCTGGGTTAACTATTAAAGACTAGCTGCTGGCCTATGATCTGCTGGGTTAACTATTAAAGACTAGCTGCTGACCTATGAGCTGTTGGGTTAACTATTAAAGACTAGCTGATGGCCTATGAGCTGCTGGGTTAACTATTAAAGACTAGCTGCTGCCTGAGCTGCTTCGCTAGCTGAGCTGAGCTGCTGGTTAACTATTAAAGACTAGCTGGGCTATTGACTAGCTGCTGAGCCAGCTGACTAGCAGCTGGGTTGGCTATTAAAGACTAGATGCTGGCCTATAAGCTGCTGGGTTAACTATTAAAGACTAGCTGCTGGCCTATGATCTGCTGGGTTAACTATTAAAGACTAGCTGCTGGCCTATGAGCTGCTGGGTTAACTATTAAAGACTAGCTGCTGGCCTATGAGCTGCTGGGTTAACTATTAAAGACTAGCTGCTGGCCTATGAGCTGCTGGGTTAACTATTAAAGACTAGCTGCTGGCCTATGAGCTGCTGGGTTAACTATTAAAGACTAGCTGATGGCCTATGAGCTGCTGGGTTAACTATTAAAGACTAGCTGCTGGCCTATGAGCTGCTGGGTTAACAATTAAGATTAAAGACTAGCTGCTGGCCTATGAGCTGCTGGGTTAACTATTAAAGACTAGCTGCTGGCCTATGAGCTGCTGAGCTTAACTATTAAAGTTCAGTATTCATTCTTTTTTCATGACCGTCTTAATTTGGTCCCGTTTTTGTGTTGCGGTAGATGATGATGTCCATCATCGTAGCCATGCTATCGACATCCCCAACTTAACCTTACTTTTCTCTATGCTGTGCCCCTAGAGTAAGCATTATTGATCAGTATCGAACGGACAAACCAGTCAACAGCTCAGGCAGTAGATTAATCAACACTACAGACTTGCTCCTGTGTTAATGGGAGACCTGCAGGGTGCAATCACTCATTGTATGAGTGTGTATGTGTGTGTATTGTAAAGATGAGAGCCTATACACATGCTGAATCATTGCTCTACTCCAGGCTCTCAGTCCTGTGGGTGGTGGTGGTGATGGGGCCCAGATACCTAGATGGTAGTGGAGCAACAAGATCTCACAGTTAGACTTCAGTATTCAACATGGGGATATTTCGTGTCACATTTTCTACTGGGGGGATTAAAGTCAAGTTTAGGCATTCATTCTGAATGGTTAATGTAAGGGTTAAGGTTTGGTATAGGGTTAAACCCCCCTAGCACCTGGATTGAACACGGGACCCTCAAGAAACCACAAGCCTAGTTGATGGTAATAGCGTTCACCGCTGCCCCTAGTGGCAGGCTTCCCGATGTCCTGGGGACTTGGGCAAACGTTGAATTACGCCTTGGATGTGGAGCTCCTGATGGGGAGATGACTGGAGCTCCTGATGGAGAGATGACCGGAGCTCCTGATGGGGAGATGACTGGAGCTCCTGATGGAGAGATGACTGGAGCTCCTGATGGAGAGATGACTGGAGCTCCTGATGAGAGCTCCTGATGAGAGATGACTGGAGCTCCTGATGGGGAGATGACTTGAGCTCCTAGTGGGGAGATGACTGGAGCTCCTGATGGGGAGCTGACTGGAGCGCCTGATGGCGAGATGACTGGAGCTCCTAGTGGGGAGATGACTGGAGCTCCTGATGGGGAGATGACTGGAGCTCCTGATGAGAGATGACTGGAGCTCCTGATGAGAGATGACTGGAGCTCCTGATGGGGAGATGACTGGAGCTCCTGATGGAGAGATGACTGGAGCTCCTGATGGAGAGATGACTGGAGCTCCTGATGAGAGCTCCTGATGAGAGATGACTGGAGCTCCTGATGAGAGATGACTGGAGCTCCTGATGAGAGATGACTGGAGCTCCTGATGGGGAGATGACTGGAGCTCCTGATGGGGAGATGACTGGAGCTCCTAGTGGGGAGATGACTGGAGCTCCTGATGGGGAGATGACTGGAGTTCCTGATGGCAAGATGACAGGAGCTCCTAGTGGGGAGATGACTGGAGTTCCTGATGGGGAGATGACTGGAGCTCCTGATGAGAGATGACTGGAGCTCCTGATGAGAGATGACTGGAGCTCCTGATGGGGAGATGACTGGAGCTCCTGATGAGAGATGACTGGAGCTCCTGATGAGAGATGACTGGAGCTCCTGATGAGAGATGACTGGAGCTCCTGATGAGAGATGACTGGAGCTCCTGATGAGAGATGACTGGAGCTCCTGATGGGGAGATGACTGGAGCTCCTGATGGAGAGATGACTGGAGCTCCTGATGGAGAGATGACTGGAGCTCCTGATGAGAGCTCCTGATGAGAGATGACTGGAGCTCCTGATGAGAGATGACTGGAGCTCCTGATGAGAGATGACTGGAGCTCCTGATGGGGAGATGACTGGAGCTCCTGATGGGGAGATGACTGGAGCTCCTAGTGGGGAGATGACTGGAGCTCCTGATGGGGAGATGACTGGAGCTCCTGATGGCAAGATGACAGGAGCTCCTAGTGGGGAGATGACTGGAGTTCCTGATGGGGAGATGACTGGAGCTCCTGATGAGAGATGACTGGAGCTCCTGATGGGGAGATGACTGGAGCTCCTGATGAGAGATGACTGGAGCTCCTGATGAGAGATGACTGGAGCTCCTGATGAGAGATGACTGGAGCTCCTGATGAGAGATGACTGGAGCTCCTGATGAGAGATGACTGGAGCTCCTGATGAGAGATGACTAGAGCTCCTGATGAGAGATGACTGGAGCTCCTGATGAGAGATGACTGGAGCTCCTGATGGGGAGATGACTGGAGCTCCTGATGGGGAGATGACTGGAGCTCCTAGTGGGGAGATGACTGGAGCTCCTGATGGGGAGATGACTGGAGCTCCTGATGGCAAGATGACAGGAGCTCCTAGTGGGGAGATGACTGGAGTTCCTGATGGGGAGATGACTGGAGCTCCTGATGAGAGATGACTGGAGCTCCTGATGAGAGATGACTGGAGCTCCTGATGGGGAGATGACTGGAGCTCCTGATGAGAGATGACTGGAGCTCCTGATGAGAGATGACTGGAGCTCCTGATGAGAGATGACTGGAGCTCCTGATGAGAGATGACTGGAGCTCCTGATGAGAGATGACTGGAGCTCCTGATGGGGAGATGACTGGAGCTCCTGATGGAGAGATGACTGGAGCTCCTGATGGAGAGATGACTGGAGCTCCTGATGAGAGCTCCTGATGAGAGATGACTGGAGCTCCTGATGAGAGATGACTGGAGCTCCTGATGAGAGATGACTGGAGCTCCTGATGGGGACATGACTGGAGCTCCTGATGGGGAGATGACTGGAGCTCCTAGTGGGGAGATGACTGGAGCTCCTGATGGGGAGATGACTGGAGCTCCTGATGGGGAGATGACTGGAGCTCCTGATGGGGAGATGACTGGAGCTCCTAGTGGGGAGATGACTGGAGCTCCTGATGGGGAGATGACTGGAGCTCCTGATGAGTGATGACTGGAGCTCCTGATGAGAGATGACTAGAGCTCCTGATGAGAGATGACTGGAGCTCCTGATGGGGAGATGACTGGAGCTCCTGATGGCGAGATGACTGGAGCTCCTGATGGGGAGATGACTGGAGCTCCTGATGAGAGATGACTGGAGCTCCTGATGAGAGATGACTGGAGCTCCTGATAGGGAGATGACTGGAGCTTCGAGTGGGGAGATGACTGGAGCTCCTGATGGGGAGATGACTGGAGCTCCTGATGGGGAGATGACTGGAGCTCCTGATGAGAGATGACTGGAGCTCCTAATGGGGAGATGACTGGAGCTCCTGATGAGAGATGACTGGAGCTCCTAGTGGGGAGATAGTGATACAGCACACTGGCTCTGCTCTACTCGGCCTGCTGTCCTACCCTACTCTGTGTGTTTGTGTACGTGTGCGTGCGCGCTTGTGCGTGCGCTCGCGTGTGTGTGTGATGAGCGGTTGGGTGTGTGATTTGTGGCCCTGTGCTAACCCTGCTCTAGTATAGAGCTCGACCTGACAGCCTGCCTGAGACACACACACACACACTGCTGTTTAGGGCTAAACAGGGCTGCCATTAAGCATGAAGTGTCTGAGAATACAGAGGGTGATTCCATATGGCAGCTTGCTGTGGTTTCAGGGCCAGACCTGGTAGGTAGAAGCCTGGGCCCCTGATGCCTGCTGTGAGGCCCTGACCCTCGGCTGTGAGAAGATGAATTCTCCCCTCCTGTCCTCGACCTGTATGGCAGAAGGACCAGAAGCCTGGAGCCTTGTTATTGTCTCAAAGGTTAGGCAATGGGTAATATATAAGCACACCGTTCTCCCCACTTCATCCTTAGTCATTGGTGCAGGCAGCAGCCTTTTGCACAAGGCCTCACCTTCTCTAGACAATTTAGTTTCGTTTAAACTGATGAGGTTTACATTCTATTTAAGTCTATGCTGATGCAGTTTTATTTTTTAAAGGTGGACAGTAGTGTACAATGAACCAAAAGACAGAGGTCTTGGTACTACAGTATGTTGCGTACTGGCTCCATGCCCTCCGTACAGGGGATGATATGCGATGGAAGCGCATACGGTTTGTAAGTCTCTTTAGGTACTGTGAACTTGTCTCCAAGCGCAGATTCTCATTCCTACCCATGGCTGTCACACCCGCCGCACACACACACACTCCTTCCTACTAATGCCCGTTGCCATAGCAACTAAACCCAGGCGCACTAAGGTACATGCACACACAATATATAAGCTGTCATAAAGACATGGAATAAGCCTTCTCATACACACAAAGAAATAGAGAGAGAGAGAGCATCACTAACAGTCATTCAGGACTTATGTATCTACTGTATACACCAGATGTCCCATAAGGCACAGAACAAACACTTCTAAGACTGCTTGTAATCTGGGACAGTGGGTTGACATAGTGTTCCTTCCATAGTCTTCCTGTCAGCATATGTCTTCTATCCGTCTTCAGTCAGATTCTCAATTCAGGCCTTGAGCTCATCGTATTTTACAGATACTCTTGCAGCCATTACCATACAAGATGAAATGAGTTCAGAACAGAGAGATCTATTCAGACAGTCAGACCCGATCACAGCTACAAGTGAGCAAAACAAAAAGACTGCGGGGGGTTTATTCATCCTCAGTCTCAATGTTCTCAGAGTCTCTGTACTTATTGTCTCGGTCGACGAGGAAGTGCTGTAGTATGCAGGCAGCCAACTACTGCGCTGAACTGCAGAGCGAGGTCTGACTACCTTACTCCTCCAGGCACAACCAAGACAGAGGGCTCATGGTCAATCAGGCAGGGACAGACAACAGTAAAGTCCATTTACCGTAGACTAAATAACACACACTCACACACACACACGTACACTGAGCACACATACTCACGGAGCTGTTGGGTATTTGCTGCGCTATCTGTGTTTGCTCTCTGTTCTTCCGGAAAGTTCCTCTGCCAGTCTGCTAGCAAGTGATTCCCCAGGGGAAACTGTGTAGAACACCAGAGTCTGTGACTGTTACTTAGCACTCAGTCCAACGGTGTTTCTCTATGATTCACTTAGACAGGGAAAGTATCCCAGGATTTCACTGGAATGAACACTGTGTAGCCGCTGCACACACAGCCACGTAGTCAGGCGTGCGGTAAATAATCGCAGGACCAAATTCCAGGCCTCACTGCAGTGCTCTCAGAGAGAACAACGCGCCACTGTGACGAGGTGAAGAGGTAAGTTGCACAGCCGGGTATGTGCTAATCTCACCATGGCACAAGCTACAGGCAGCGTAAGGCTAAGTCCTGGAGGAGGACCACAGACGGGCTTAATGTGAGGGTGCATGGAACTTCTAGAATGCGCTTTCACTCCTCTCGATATATATCTGTCTCTCTCTCTCTCTCTCTCTCTCTCTCTCTCTCTCTCTCTCTCTCTCTCTCTCGTGGAGATTCTTTCTGTGTCTAATCATTTGTTCCCTCGATCTTATGGTTCCGCATGTTTACAAACACAGCCCGGCAGGAAGAGAGGGAGAGAAGGAGAGAGCAAGAGGTAAGGTTTGGTAGAGCAAAAGAGAATGAGGGGGTGAACCGGTGGAAAAAGAGAAAAGAGTGAGAGAAGTTATTAGTGCTAGGTTCACTGACTGTATGAGGGAGAGAGGGAGGAGAGAGAGAGAGAGAGAGAGAGAGAGAGAGAGAGAGAGAGAGAGAGAGAGAGAGAGAGAGAGAGAGAGAGAGAGAGAGAGAGAGAGAGAGAGAGAGAGAGAGAGAGAGAGAGAGAGAGAGAGAATGCCTGAGGAATGATTTTGATGCTCCACTTGATGTTCACATTCCTCTCAGGCAAATCAGAAGACTTTTCTGCCTGAAACTCAGACTGGGCTATTTATCCAACCGGCCGGGGGAGGCGGGAGAGTGTGCATGTGAGAGAGGGAACAGAGTTGGAGAGGAAACATATGAGGGAGATTTGTTGGAGAGAGAGGGGAGTGGGAGTTAGGGTGGAAAGGGGAAGGGGTGCCGGCAGTTTGGCTTTTCCCAAAATGTCCTGTGGAACGAGACCTTATAAGCTGATGACCAGTGATGGTAGTTCAACTAGTAATTAATAACATTTTACTGTAGCTTGGTGGTAGTTGGACTAAATTCAAATCTTGGTAGTGTTTTCAGTAGTTAATTACATACTATAGTCATGTCGTGGTGTAGCTAACTACTGGTACACACTACGGTTTTTGGCCAAAATAACAGAAAATAGTTTTTGTGTTTAATAGACTAAATGGCACATTGTGTTATCTGGCTCCAGAGCGATCTGTTGCAATGTGTAGTCTTTGACAGATTTACATACGATAACTTTTCACAAAGTAGTTTGGACAGTATATAGTAGTGTAGAGAGACAGTATATAGTAGTGTAGAGAGACAGTATATAGTAGTGTAGAGAGACAGTATATAGTAGTGTAGAGAGACAGTATATAGTAGTGTAGAGAGACAGTATATGGTAGTGTAGAGAGACAGTATATAGTAGTGTAGAGAGACAGTATATAGTAGTGTATAGAGACAGTATATAGTAGTGTAGAGAGACAGTATATAGTAGTGTAGAGAGACAGTATATAGTAGTGTAGAGAGACAGTATATAGTAGTGTAGAGAGACAGTATATAGTAGTGTAGAGAGACAGTATATAGTAGTGTAGAGAGACAGTATATAGTAGTGTAGAGAGACAGTATATAGTAGTGTAGAGAGACAGTATATAGTAGTGTAGAGAGACAGTATATAGTAGTGTAGAGAGACAGTATATAGTAGTGTAGAGAGACAGTATATAGTAGTGTAGAGAGACAGTATATAGTAGTGTAGAGAGACAGTATATAGTAGTGTAGAGAGACAGTATATAGTAGTGTAGAGAGACAGTATGTTAGTGTAGAGAGACAGTATATAGTAGTGTAGAGAGACAGTATATGGTAGTGTAGAGAGACAGTATATGGTAGTAGTAGAGAGACAGTATATAGTAGTGTAGAGAGACAGTATATAGTAGTGTAGAGAGACAGTATATGGTAGTGTAGAGAGACAGTATATAGTAGTGTAGAGAGACAGTATATGGTAGTGTAGAGAGACAGTATATAGTAGTGTAGAGAGACAGTATATATGGTAGTGTAGGAGGAGACAGTATATGGTAGTGTAGAGAGACAGTATATAGTAGTGTAGAGAGACAGTATATAGTAGTGTAGAGAGACAGTATATGGTAGTGTAGAGAGACAGTATATGGTAGTGTAGAGAGACAGTATATAGTAGTGTAGAGAGACAGTATATAGTAGTGTAGAGAGACAGTATATAGTAGTGTAGAGAGACAGTATATAGTAGTGTAGAGAGACAGTATATAGTAGTGTAGAGAGACAGTATATAGTAGTGTAGAGAGACAGTATATAGTAGTGTAGAGAGACAGTATATGGTAGTGTAGAGACAGTATATAGTAGTGTAGAGAGACAGTATATAGTAGTGTAGAGAGACAGTATATGGTAGTGTAGAGAGACAGTATATAGTAGTGTAGAGAGACAGTATATGTAGTAGTGTAGAGAGACAGTATATAGTAGTGTAGAGAGACAGTATATAGTAGTGTAGAGAGACAGTATATGGTAGTGTAGAGAGACAGTATATAGTAGTGTAGAGAGACAGTATATGGTAGTGTAGAGAGACAGTATATAGTAGTGTAGAGAGACAGTATATAGTAGTGTAGAGAGACAGTATATAGTAGTGTAGAGAGACAGTATATGGTAGTGTAGAGAGACAGTATATAGTAGTGTAGAGAGACAGTATATAGTAGTGTAGAGAGACAGTATATAGTAGTGTAGAGAGACAGTATATGGTAGTGTAGAGAGACAGTATATAGTAGTGTAGAGAGACAGTATATAGTAGTGTAGAGAGACAGTATATGGTAGTGTAGAGAGACAGTATATAGTAGTGTAGAGAGACAGTATATAGTAGTGTAGAGACAGTATATAGTAGTGTAGAGAGACAGTATATAGTAGTGTAGAGAGACAGTATATAGTAGTGTAGAGAGACAGTATATAGTAGTGTAGAGAGACAGTATATAGTAGTGTAGAGAGACAGTATATAGTAGTGTAGAGAGACAGTATATAGTAGTGTAGAGAGACAGTATATAGTAGTGTAGAGAGACAGTATATAGTAGTGTAGAGAGACAGTATATGGTAGTGTAGAGAGACAGTATATAGTAGTGTAGAGAGACAGTATATAGTAGTGTAGAGAGACAGTATATAGTAGTGTAGAGAGACAGTATATAGTAGTGTAGAGACAGTATATGGTAGTGTAGAGAGACAGTATATAGTAGTGTAGAGAGACAGTATATGGTAGTGTAGAGAGACAGTATATAGTAGTGTAGAGAGACAGTATATGGTAGTGTAGAGAGACAGTATATAGTAGTGTAGAGAGACAGTATATAGTAGTGTAGAGAGACAGTATATAGTAGTGTAGAGAGACAGTATATAGTAGTGTAGAGAGACAGTATATGGTAGTGTAGAGAGACAGTATATAGTAGTGTAGAGAGACAGTATATAGTAGTGTAGAGAGACAGTATATAGTAGTGTAGAGAGACAGTATATAGTAGTGTAGAGAGACAGTATATAGTAGTGTAGAGAGACAGTATATAGTAGTGTAGAGAGACAGTATATAGTAGTGTAGAGAGACAGTATATAGTAGTGTAGAGAGACAGTATATAGTAGTGTAGAGACAGTATATAGTAGTAGAGAGACAGTATATAGTAGTGTAGAGAGACAGTATATAGTAGTGTAGAGAGACAGTATATAGTAGTGTAGAGAGACAGTATATAGTAGTGTAGAGAGACAGTATATAGTAGTGTAGAGAGACAGTATATAGTAGTGTAGAGAGACAGTATATAGGTAGTGTAGAGAGACAGTATATAGTAGTGTAGAGAGACAGTATATAGTAGTGTAGAGAGACAGTATATAGTAGTGTAGAGAGACAGTATATAGTAGTGTAGAGAGACAGTATATAGTAGTGTAGAGACAGTATATAGTAGTGTAGAGAGACAGTATATAGTAGTGTAGAGAGACAGTATATAGTAGTGTAGAGAGACAGTATATAGTAGTGTAGAGAGACAGTATATAGTAGTGTAGAGAGACAGTATATAGTAGTGTAGAGAGACAGTATATAGTAGTGTAGAGAGACAGTATATAGTAGTGTAGAGAGACAGTATATAGTAGTGTAGAGAGAGACAGTATATAGTAGTGTAGAGAGACAGTATATAGTAGTGTAGAGAGACAGTATATGGTAGTGTAGAGAGACAGTATATAGTAGTGTAGAGAGACAGTATATATAGTAGTGTAGAGAGACAGTATATAGTAGTGTAGAGAGACAGTATATAGTAGTGTAGAGAGACAGTATATAGTAGTGTAGAGAGACAGTATATAGTAGTGTAGAGAGACAGTATATAGTAGTGTAGAGAGACAGTATATAGTAGTGTAGAGAGACAGTATATAGTAGTGTAGAGAGACAGTATATAGTAGTGTAGAGAGACAGTATAGTAGTGTAGAGAGACAGTATATAGTAGTGTAGAGAGACAGTATATAGTAGTGTAGAGAGACAGTATATAGTAGTGTAGAGAGACAGTATATAGTAGTGTAGAGAGACAGTATATAGTAGTGTAGAGAGACAGTATATAGTAGTGTAGAGAGACAGTATATGGTAGTGTAGAGAGACAGTATATAGTAGTGTAGAGAGACAGTATATGGTAGTGTAGAGAGACAGTATATAGTAGTGTAGAGAGACAGTATATAGTAGTGTAGAGAGACAGTATATAGTAGTGTAGAGAGACAGTATATAGTAGTGTAGAGAGACAGTATATAGTAGTGTAGAGAGACAGTATATAGTAGTGTAGAGAGACAGTATATAGTAGTGTAGAGAGACAGTATATAGTAGTGTAGAGAGACAGTATATAGTAGTGTAGAGAGACAGTATAGTAGTGTAGAGAGACAGTATATAGTAGTGTAGAGAGACAGTATATAGTAGTGTAGAGAGACAGTATATAGTAGTGTAGAGAGACAGTATATAGTAGTGTAGAGAGACAGTATATAGTAGTGTAGAGAGACAGTATATAGTAGTGTAGAGAGACAGTATATAGTAGTGTAGAGAGACAGTATATAGTAGTGTAGAGAGACAGTATATAGTAGTGTAGAGAGACAGTATATAGTAGTGTAGAGAGACAGTATATAGTAGTGTAGAGAGACAGTATATAGTAGTGTAGAGAGACAGTATATAGTAGTGTAGAGAGACAGTATATAGTAGTGTAGAGAGACAGTATATAGTAGTGTAGAGAGACAGTATATAGTAGTGTAGAGAGACAGTATATAGTAGTGTAGAGAGACAGTATATAGTAGTGTAGAGAGACAGTATATAGTAGTGTAGAGAGACAGTATATAGTAGTGTAGAGAGACAGTATATAGTAGTGTAGAGAGACAGTATATAGTAGTGTAGAGAGACAGTATATAGTAGTGTAGAGAGACAGTATATAGTAGTGTAGAGACAGTATATAGTAGTGTAGAGAGACAGTATATAGTAGTGTAGAGAGACAGTATATAGTAGTGTAGAGAGACAGTATATAGTAGTGTAGAGAGACAGTATATAGTAGTGTAGAGAGACAGTATATAGTAGTGTAGAGAGACAGTATATAGTAGTGTAGAGAGACAGTATATGGTAGTGTAGAGAGACAGTATATAGTAGTGTAGAGAGACAGTATATAGTAGTGTAGAGAGACAGTATATAGTAGTGTAGAGAGACAGTATATAGTAGTGTAGAGAGACAGTATATGGTAGTGTAGAGAGACAGTATATAGTAGTGTAGAGAGACAGTATATAGTAGTGTAGAGACAGTATATAGTAGTGTAGAGAGACAGTATATAGTAGTGTAGAGAGACAGTATATAGTAGTGTAGAGAGACAGTATATAGTAGTGTAGAGACAGTATATAGTAGTGTAGAGAGACAGTATATAGTAGTGTAGAGAGACAGTATATGGTAGTGTAGAGAGACAGTATATGGTAGTGTAGAGAGACAGTATATAGTAGTGTAGAGAGACAGTATATAGTAGTGTAGAGAGACAGTATATAGTAGTGTAGAGACAGTATATAGTAGTGTAGAGAGACAGTATATAGTAGTGTAGAGAGACAGTATATGGTAGTGTAGAGAGACAGTATATAGTAGTGTAGAGAGACAGTATATAGTAGTGTAGAGAGGTTAGAGAGACAGTATATAGTAGTGTAGAGAGACAGTATATAGTAGTGTAGAGAGACAGTATATGGTAGTGTAGAGAGACAGTATATAGTAGTGTAGAGAGACAGTATATAGTAGTGTAGAGAGACAGTATATAGTAGTGTAGAGAGACAGTATATAGTAGTGTAGAGAGACAGTATATAGTAGTGTAGAGAGACAGTATATAGTAGTGTAGAGAGACAGTATATAGTAGTGTAGAGAGACAGTATATAGTAGTGTAGAGAGACAGTATATAGTAGTGTAGAGAGACAGTATATAGTAGTGTAGAGAGACAGTATATAGTAGTGTAGAGAGACAGTATATAGTAGTGTAGAGAGACAGTATATAGTAGTGTAGAGAGACAGTATATAGTAGTGTAGAGAGACAGTATATAGTAGTGTAGAGAGACAGTATATAGTAGTGTAGAGAGACAGTATATAGTAGTGTAGAGAGACAGTATATAGTAGTGTAGAGAGACAGTATATAGTAGTGTAGAGAGACAGTATATAGTAGTGTAGAGAGACAGTATATAGTAGTGTAGAGAGACAGTATATGTAGTAGTGTAGAGAGACAGTATATAGTAGTGTAGAGAGACAGTATATGGTAGTGTAGAGAGACAGTATATAGTAGTGTAGAGAGACAGTATATAGTAGTGTAGAGAGACAGTATATGGTAGTGTAGAGAGACAGTATATAGTAGTGTAGAGAGACAGTATATGGTAGTGTAGAGAGACAGTATATAGTAGTGTAGAGAGACAGTATATAGTAGTGTAGAGAGACAGTATATAGTAGTGTAGAGAGACAGTATATAGTAGTGTAGAGAGACAGTATATAGTAGTGTAGAGAGACAGTATATAGTAGTGTAGAGAGACAGTATATAGTAGTGTAGAGAGACAGTATATAGTAGTGTAGAGAGACAGTATATAGTAGTGTAGAGAGACAGTATATAGTAGTGTAGAGAGACAGTATATAGTAGTGTAGAGACAGTATATAGTAGTGTAGAGAGACAGTATATAGTAGTGTAGAGAGACAGTATATAGTAGTGTAGAGAGACAGTATATAGTAGTGTAGAGAGACAGTATATAGTAGTGTAGAGAGACAGTATATAGTAGTGTAGAGAGACAGTATATAGTAGTGTAGAGAGACAGTATATAGTAGTGTAGAGAGACAGTATATAGTAGTGTAGAGAGACAGTATATAGTAGTGTAGAGAGACAGTATATAGTAGTGTAGAGAGACAGTATATAGTAGTGTAGAGAGACAGTATATAGTAGTGTAGAGAGACAGTATATAGTAGTGTAGAGAGGTTAGAGACAGTATATAGTAGTGTAGAGAGTATATAGTAGTGTAGAGAGACAGTATAGTAGTGTAGAGAGACAGTATATAGTAGTGTAGAGAGACAGTATAGTAGTGTAGAGAGACAGTATATAGTAGTGTAGAGAGACAGTATATAGTAGTGTAGAGAGACAGTATATAGTAGTGTAGAGAGACAGTATATAGTAGTGTAGAGAGACAGTATATAGTAGTGTAGAGAGACAGTATATAGTAGTGTAGAGACAGTATAGAGAGAGTGTAGAGAGACAGTATATAGTAGTGTAGAGACAGTATAGAGAGTGTAGAGAGACAGTATATAGTGAGAGACAGTATAGTAGTGTAGAGAGACAGTATATAGTAGTGTAGAGAGACAGTATATAGTAGTGTAGAGACAGTATATAGTAGTGTAGAGAGACAGTATATAGTAGTGTAGAGAGACAGTATATAGTAGTGTAGAGAGACAGTATATAGTAGTGTAGAGAGTATATATAGTAGTGTAGAGAGACAGTATATAGTAGTGTAGAGAGACAGTATATAGTAGTGTAGAGAGACAGTATATAGTAGTGTAGAGAGACAGTATATAGTAGTGTAGAGAGAGACAGTATATAGTAGTGTAGAGAGACAGTATATAGTAGTGTAGAGAGACAGTATATAGTAGTGTAGAGAGACAGTATATAGTAGTGTAGAGAGACAGTATATAGTAGTGTAGAGAGACAGTATATAGTAGTGTAGAGAGACAGTATATAGTAGTGTAGAGAGACAGTATATAGTAGTGTAGAGAGACAGTATATAGTAGTGTAGAGAGACAGTATATAGTAGTGTAGAGAGACAGTATATAGTAGTGTAGAGAGACAGTATATAGTAGTGTAGAGAGACAGTATATAGTAGTGTAGAGAGACAGTATATAGTAGTGTAGAGAGACAGTATATAGTAGTGTAGAGAGACAGTATATAGTAGTGTAGAGAGACAGTATATAGTAGTGTAGAGAGACAGTATATAGTAGTGTAGAGAGACAGTATAGTAGTGTAGAGAGACAGTATATAGTAGTGTAGAGAGACAGATAGGTTAGAGAGACAGTATATAGTAGTGTAGAGAGACAGTATATAGTAGTGTAGAGAGACAGTATATAGTAGTGTAGAGAGGTTAGAGAGACAGTATATAGTAGTGTAGAGAGACAGTATATAGTAGTGTAGAGAGACAGTATATAGTAGTGTAGAGAGACAGTATATAGTAGTGTAGAGAGACAGTATATAGTAGTGTAGAGAGACAGTATATAGTAGTGTAGAGAGACAGTATATAGTAGTGTAGAGAGACAGTATATAGTAGTGTAGAGAGACAGTATATAGTAGTGTAGAGAGACAGTATATAGTAGTGTAGAGAGACAGTATATAGTAGTGTAGAGAGACAGTATATAGTAGTGTAGAGAGACAGTATATAGTAGTGTAGAGAGACAGTATATAGTAGTGTAGAGAGACAGTATATAGTAGTGTAGAGAGACAGTATATAGTAGTGTAGAGAGACAGTATATAGTAGTGTAGAGAGACAGTATATAGTAGTGTAGAGAGACAGTATATAGTAGTGTAGAGAGACAGTATATAGTAGTGTAGAGAGACAGTATATGGTAGTGTAGAGAGACAGTATATAGTAGTGTAGAGAGACAGTATATAGTAGTGTAGAGAGACAGTATATAGTAGTGTAGAGAGACAGTATATAGTAGTGTAGAGAGACAGTATATAGTAGTGTAGAGAGACAGTATATAGTAGTGTAGAGAGACAGTATATAGTAGTGTAGAGAGACAGTATATGGTAGTGTAGAGAGACAGTATATAGTAGTGTAGAGAGACAGTATATAGTAGTGTAGAGAGACAGTATATAGTAGTGTAGAGAGACAGTATATAGTAGTGTAGAGAGACAGTATATAGTAGTGTAGAGAGACAGTATATGGTAGTGTAGAGAGACAGTATATAGTAGTGTAGAGAGACAGTATATAGTAGTGTAGAGAGACAGTATATAGTAGTGTAGAGAGACAGTATATAGTAGTGTAGAGAGACAGTATATAGTAGTGTAGAGAGACAGTATATAGTAGTGTAGAGAGACAGTATATAGTAGTGTAGAGAGACAGTATATAGTAGTGTAGAGAGACAGTATATAGTAGTGTAGAGAGACAGTATATAGTAGTGTAGAGAGACAGTATATAGTAGTGTAGAGAGACAGTATATAGTAGTGTAGAGAGACAGTATATAGTAGTGTAGAGAGACAGTATATAGTAGTGTAGAGAGACAGTATATAGTAGTGTAGAGAGACAGTATATAGTAGTGTAGAGAGACAGTATATAGTAGTGTAGAGAGACAGTATATAGTAGTGTAGAGAGACAGTATATAGTAGTGTAGAGAGACAGTATATAGTAGTGTAGAGAGACAGTATATGGTAGTGTAGAGAGACAGTATATGGTAGTGTAGAGAGACAGTATATAGTAGTGTAGAGAGACAGTATATAGTAGTGTAGAGAGACAGTATATAGTAGTGTAGAGAGACAGTATATAGTAGTGTAGAGAGACAGTATATAGTAGTGTAGAGAGACAGTATATAGTAGTGTAGAGAGAATGTATATAGTAGTGTAGAGAGACAGTATATAGTAGTGTAGAGAGACAGTATATAGTAGTGTAGAGAGACAGTATATAGTAGTGTAGAGAGACAGTATATAGTAGTGTAGAGAGACAGTATATAGTAGTGTAGAGAGACAGTATATAGTAGTGTAGAGAGACAGTATATAGTAGTGTAGAGAGACAGTATATAGTAGTGTAGAGAGACAGTATATAGTAGTGTAGAGAGACAGTATATAGTAGTGTAGAGAGACAGTATATAGTAGTGTAGAGAGACAGTATATAGTAGTGTAGAGAGACAGTATATAGTAGTGTAGAGAGACAGTATATAGTAGTGTAGAGAGACAGTATATAGTAGTGTAGAGAGACAGTATATAGTAGTGTAGAGAGACAGTATATAGTAGTGTAGAGAGACAGTATATAGTAGTGTAGAGAGACAGTATATAGTAGTGTAGAGAGACAGTATATAGTAGTGTAGAGAGACAGTATATAGTAGTGTAGAGAGACAGTATATAGTAGTGTAGAGAGACAGTATATAGTAGTGTAGAGAGACAGTATATAGTAGTGTAGAGAGACAGTATATAGTAGTGTAGAGAGACAGTATATAGTAGTGTGTAGAGAGACAGTATATAGTAGTGTAGAGAGACAGTATATAGTAGTGTAGAGAGACAGTATATAGTAGTGTAGAGAGACAGTATATGGTAGTGTAGAGAGACAGTATATGGTAGTGTAGAGAGACAGTATATAGTAGTGTAGAGAGAATGTATATAGTAGTGTAGAGAGACAGTATATAGTAGTGTAGAGAGACAGTATATAGTAGTGTAGAGAGACAGTATATGGTAGTGTAGAGAGACAGTATATGGTAGTGTAGAGAGACAGTATATAGTAGTGTAGAGAGACAGTATATAGTAGTGTAGAAAGACAGTATATAGTAGTGTAGAGAGACAGTATATAGTAGTGTAGAAAGACAGTATATGGTAGTGTAGAGAGACAGTATATAGTAGTGTAGAGAGACAGTATATGGTAGTGTAGAGAGACAGTATATAGTAGTGTAGAGAGACAGTATATAGTAGTGTAGAGAGACAGTATATAGTAGTGTAGAGAGACAGTATATGGTAGTGTAGAGAGACAGTATATAGTAGTGTAAAGAGTATATAGTAGTGTAGAGAGACAGTATATAGTAGTGTAGAGAGACAGTATATAGTAGTGTAGAGAGACAGTATATAGTAGTGTAGAGAGACAGTATATAGTAGTGTAGAGAGACAGTATATGGTAGTGTAGAGAGAATGTATATAGTAGTGTAGAGAGACAGTATATAGTAGTGTAGAGAGACAGTATATGGTAGTGTAGAGAGACAGTATATAGTAGTGTAGAGAGAATGTATATAGTAGTGTAGAGAGACAGTATATAGTAGTGTAGAAAGACAGTATATAGTAGTGTAGAGAGACAGTATATAGTAGTGTAGAAAGACAGTATATGGTAGTGTAGAGAGACAGTATATAGTAGTGTAGAGAGACAGTATATAGTAGTGTAGAAAGACAGTATATAGTAGTGTAGAGAGACAGTATATAGTAGTGTAGAAAGACAGTATATGGTAGTGTAGAGAGACAGTATATAGTAGTGTAGAGAGACAGTATATAGTAGTGTAGAGAGACAGTATATAGTAGTGTAGAGAGACAGTATATAGTAGTGTAGAGAGACAGTATATGGTAGTGTAGAGAGACAGTATATAGTAGTGTAGAGAGACAGTATATGGTAGTGTAGAGAGACAGTATATAGTAGTGTAGAGAGACAGTATATAGTAGTGTAGAGAGACAGTATATAGTAGTGTATAGAGACAGTATATAGTAGTGTAGAGAGACAGTATATAGTAGTGTAGAGAGACAGTATATAGTAGTGTAGAGAGACAGTATATAGTAGTGTAGAGAGACAGTATATAGTAGTGTAGAGAGTATATAGTAGTGTAGAGAGACAGTATATAGTAGTGTAGAGAGACAGTATATAGTAGTGTAGAGAGTATATAGTAGTGTAGAGAGGTTAGAGACAGTATATAGTAGTGTAAAGAGTATATAGTAGTGTAGAGAGGTTAGAGAGACAGTATATAGTAGTGTAGAGAGTATATAGTAGTGTAGAGAGGTTAGAGAGACAGTATATAGTAGTGTAGAGAGTGTATAGTAGTGTAGAGAGGTTAGAGAGACAGTATATAGTAGTGTAGAGAGGTTAGAGACAGTATATAGTAGTGTAGAGAGTATATAGTAGTGTAGAGAGGTTAGAGAGACAGTATATAGTAGTGTAAAGAGTATATAGTAGTGTAGAGAGGTTAGAGAGACAGTATATAGTAGTGTAGAGAGTATATAGTAGTGTAGAGAGGTTAGAGAGACAGTATATAGTAGTGTAGAGAGTATATAGTAGTGTAGAGAGGTTAGAGAGACAGTATATAGTAGTGTAAAGAGTATATAGTAGTGTAGAGAGGTTAGAGAGACAGTATATAGTAGTGTAGAGAGTATATAGTAGTGTAGAGAGGTTAGAGAGACAGTATATAGTAGTGTAAAGAGTATATATAGTAGTGTAGAGAGGTTAGAGAGACAGTATATAGTAGTGTAAAGAGTATATAGTAGTGTAGAGAGACAGTATATAGTAGTGTAGAGAGGTTAGAGAGACAGTATATAGTAGTGTAGAGAGTATATAGTAGTGTAGAGAGGTTAGAGAGACAGTATATAGTAGTGTAGAGAGTATATAATAGTGTAGAGAGGTTAGAGAGACAGTATATAGTAGTGTAAAGAGTATATAGTAGTGTAGAGAGGTTAGAGTGACAGTAGAGCTCCAGGGCTGTCTTGTCCTCCGAGGGAACACAGCAGGCTGGCTGGGTCATTGTGTT